>CM035800.1:22868802-22937903 GCA_020466265.1 Siphamia tubifer
CGTCAAATGACTGAAGGGTCGATGGTTCGCATCCCGGCTCTGGCTGTCCACATGTCGAAGTGTCCTTGGGCAAAGACACTCGATCAGGGGTGTCCAAATCCAGTCCTCAAGGGCCATTTCCCCCCTTCCACATGATTCAGTTTAACCCTGACAGTTCCAATAAGTCATCAATAAAATGAACAAAAATGTCATCAATAAAATTAACAAAAAATGGCCAAAAAAATCAATAAAATTAACAAAAAATGGCCAAATTCATCAATAAAATTAACAAAAAATGGCCAAGGTCATCAATAAAATTAACAAAAAATGGCCAAAGTCATCAATAAAATGAACAAAAATGGCCAAAGTCATCAATAAAATTAACAAAAATGGCCAAAGTCATCAGTAAAATGAACAAAAATGGCCAAAGTCATCAATAAAATTAACAAAAATGGCCAAAGTCATCAATAAAATTAACAAAAAATGGCCAAAGTTATCAATAAAATGAACAAAAATGGCCAAAGTCATCAGTAAAATGAACAAAAATGGCCAAAGTTATCAATAAAATGAACAAAAATGGCCAAAGTTATCAATAAAATGAACAAAAATGGCCAAAGTCATCAGTAAAATGAACAAAAATGGCCAAAGTCATCAATAAAATTAACAAAAAATGGCCAGTCATCAGTAAAATGAACAAAAATGGCCAAAGTCATCAATAAAATTAACAAAAAATGGCCAGTCATCAATAAAATGAACAAAAATGGCCAAAGTCATCAGTAAAATGAACAAAAATGGCCAAAGTCATCAATAAAATTAACAAAAATGGCCAAAATCATCAATAAAATTAACAAAAAATGGCCAAAGTCATCAATAAAATTAACAAAAAATGGCCAAAGTCATCAATAAAATTAACAAAAATGGCCAAAGTCATCAATAAAATTAACAAAAATGGCCAAAGTCATCAATAAAATTAACAAAAATTAATAACACACTGACAAAATAATTAGTAATAGGAAGAAAGTAAGACACAAATGGACCAAAATCTGAGAAAAAAAATTGTAGAAAAGTAAAATGTAGAAAAATAAACAATGAGCAAAACAATTTTCAAAAATTTTATGTCGTACTTTGTTCATGTTACTAATTATTTTGTCAGTTTATTCTTCATTTTTGTTCATTTTATTGATGACTTTGGCCAGTTTTGTTCATGCTGTTGCTTATTTTAATTCTTTTTACAGTATAACTGTCAAAGTTTCAGGAGTTAAAGGGTTAAAGTGAATCATGTAGAAGAGGGAAATATCGAAAACATGTAGGAACACCGGTCCTCAAGACTGGATTTGGACACCCCTCCACTAGATGCTAATGCTAATGCTACTTCAGATTCGCTGCAATGGAGGACGGGTTTAACCCCACGTGGGTGACGCTAAAGTCGGTCTTTTTCT
The DNA here is from genome assembly GCA_020466265.1 of Siphamia tubifer. Taxonomy (NCBI): domain Eukaryota; kingdom Metazoa; phylum Chordata; class Actinopteri; order Kurtiformes; family Apogonidae; genus Siphamia; species Siphamia tubifer. The sequence continues at coordinate 22,870,221 of CM035800.1, forward strand.
GGTTCCTCTGGTTGTTTTGTATGAATGCAGTACGTCTGCAGCCAGTGGAGGCGACACACCACTGTCAAAGTCGGGGTGACCCATCAGATTCCAAAAGGGGAAAAGTGGTTTTCAGTGGAATGACACAGACTTTAGCTGAATGAAAGTCAATCACACCTCAGAGAAAAAAAACTGCACAATTTTGCCGACACTATATTCTGCTCCTTAAGACAAACAAAGTTTTTTAATGTCGACCATTTATGGGAGACCTTATGTGAATACTATATGTATGTGTATGTACAGGTGGTTAAAGTACTCCTATTCTGTACATAAGTACAAGTACAGCTACTTACTGTATGTGGAAAAAATACTGATTGAAAAAGTACAACTTCTCATTTGTAGTAAAGTAAAAAAGGAAAACTGCATTTTTTTTTTATCCTATGGATGCAATAATACTTATTTAAGATGGAAAAACAATGAAAATGTAAAAAAAATAATAAAGCCTTTAAAAGTGATTTACTGTGTAGATGATGTGTTTTATTGGGTCATGGCGCTCAGTTTGTACACAGGACATGTATGAAACATTAAAAAATGTCATGAAAAGGAGATTAAAAAGCATAATTAGCAGATAAAAAAAATCTAAATTATGAGATAAAAAGTAAAAAAAAATATGAGAAAAAGATTAGAAATGGCTAATTATGAGATAAAATTACAATTATTATTATGACAAATTTTTTATAATGTCACATTGGTCTAATTTGAAAAAGTAACAAGTCTATTCTGAGAATATAATAATATATATAATAGATAATATATAAAGTACAGATATTTATACAAAAATGTTGCCATAAAAATAAATAGTCAAGTAAAGTACAGATACATAAAAACTGTGCAGTCAAAGAAGTACTTGTACTTAGTTACTTCCACCTCTGTGTATATGTACAGGCGATGGGTGGGACTAAATAACCGTTGACTTCCTCCCACTCTTCTTGTGTTTATATTTCTATTTTCCTTATTGATTACGTTTTCCTTCCTCCTACATGTTTTGCAAAAATTACTGCAAATCAAACAAACTCTTAACACAAAGTTCACCCTCAGTTATTGAGTTTATAGTAAACAAAACATTAAGAAAAATAAAATAAAATACACAAACTTCTTATATAACCGTAACCATTAAATTGATTGAGGATAAAATCAGTGTTAAAGTGGCATAAATGAGTTCACGCATTACGAATATTACCGTCTGTTATATGTGAATGTAACCTTTATTTATAGATCGTTTGACACAAAGTGCTTTTCAGTACTAAAAATGATGAAACAGTGGAGGATGTGAATAAAATACAATAAAAATGAAGTGAACAATAAGGTAATAAATCAGCAGCAGTTCAGATAAAACCAGTCTGTTCTTCGCTGAGCATGGGGTGTGAAGTTTGGGCTGCTCGGACAGAACAGCACAGTTCAAATAGAATTCCAAAAGAGCCTTAAAATCTTTAAAACCACACGAAATAAAACCAACCCAGAGTCATGTTTGTCCTGTAACCTTCTGAAACAAGCTGTTCTTGTCATATTCTAATGCCTGTCTTCCATATTCTGCTTGTTTTTCTTCCCTCCAGGTGCGTAAGGAATATGGGAAATGCCTGCGAACTCACTGCTGCAGCGGTAAAAGCGTGGACAGTTCCATCGGTTCTGGAAAAGGCACGGCCTCTCGAGCTCCGGGACGTTACCCCACAGGGTCACAGGTGGCACCACACTTTCCACACTATTTTTATTTTTAAAATTTTCTTTCCATTTCTTTTGTTTTGCGTCTTTACCTGCTGAATTTGTACTCGTCATCACTGACAAACCAGGATAAATGAATGCTTATTCACTTATGGATTATTATAATATTATCTAAAACTACAGCTGCTGCAGACGTCCACCCATCTAGTCTGCATAGACACAAGCAAGACTTTCTAAATAAAGCAATGGAGGAAATACTTTTAAAGGTATTTATGATAGATTTCACAGAAGAAAAGGATCTGTCTTTGTCAGAGGTGTTTAAAGTACTCCCATTCTGTACTTAAGTAGAATGTAGTAGTAAAATAAAAGTAGAAGTACTGATTCAACTCTTCTACTTCAGTAAAAGTAAAAAAAGTACAACTTCTCAATTGTAATAAAATACAAAAATAAAAAAGTAAAACTGCTTTTTTTGTCATTAATGCAATAATTCTTTAGAAAATTCAATCAGAACGGTTTGAAAAGTATCTAAAATAAAGCCTTTAAAAGTGAGTTACTGTGTAGATAATGTGTTCGATCAAGTCACACTTACTCAGTTTTGTGGATATGGGCAGAACATTTACAAAAAACGGGGAAAGAAAAGTCACAAATGAGCTAAAAAGTCACAAGATTTGGAAAAAAAAAGTGCATAATTTTAAGAGAAAAAAATCTAAATTGTGAGATAATATTGTATATAAAGTCACAGCGACTTATTTTTCATACTGTCACATCTATTTAGTTTGTAAAAGTAATGAGAAATATGAAAATCTTCATATATCAAAAAAATAAAGCCTTTAAACGTGAGTTAGTGTGTAGATTATATGTTTTATTGGGTCATGGTACTCAGTTTAGTGGGACAGGACATTTAAGAAAAATGCAAAAGTCATAAATAGTAAATTTTTAAAAAAAAACTCACAATTATGAGAAAAAAAGGCTGAATTATGAGATGAGAAATGGATAATTATGAGATAAAATGCCAGTTATGATATAGGAAATCACAATTTATGATTTGCTCCTTATTTTTCATACGGTCACATTTGTCTAGTTTGAAAAAGTAATGAATCTATTCTGAAAATGTACAGTAAAGTGTATAAAGTACAGATATTTATATAAATGTAATGAGTATAAAGGACAGATATTTATATAAATGTAATGAGTATAAAGGACAGATATTTGTACAAAAATGTAGGGAGTAAAAGTAAAAAATTGGCAGAAAAATAAATACTCAAGTAAAGTACAGATACCTAAAAAAAATCTACTTAAGTACAGTAATGGAAGTACTTTTACTTAGTTACTTTACACCTCTGGTCCTTGTTTGGTAGTGTTGTGCTTGTTGATCAGAATATTTTTAAGTACATAAGTACATTTATTTCCACCAGAGTCACTCCTGCGTTGACTGAAGTATTGGCTTCAGTTTTGTCAGGGTTTCATTCATGCTCACAAAAGCAGATTTTACCGCCTCTGCTAAAATATGTGAGATCTGCGCAAGTGCTAAGTCTGCTTGTACAGTAAATTGCTAATGGATTCCTCCCACATTGACATGAAATATAGGATGAATTGCCATGATCCACTATAATTGAACATCATATCCATATTCCAAAGAGTGCGATTTTCTTGCAGTGTTCAATTATAAATAGTCCTTTAGAGTCGGCCGTGCAGTGGCAACCCACAAACGCGGGCTACATTCTGCATACAGATCAAAGCGTTTAATTAAATCCAGTGCTTTGACAAGATGACTTTAACCTCATACTCGAGTCAGACAGGAATGGAAACAGCTGATTATTGAGTGTTACTTCTCTTATGAATGATCCTTAAACCAGTCAGATACCTGTGGCTGCCGTTCAACTTAATGAATCACCTGTGGAAATTAAATGACACAAGCTAATGCTATTCGCATGTGATGTGCCGTCGAGGGGTCAAAGGTCAACTGGGCAACGCTTCCTTCGGAGAGTGAAGTATCGATTGTAATGTCTCTGCAAAGGAAACCGTGACACCATTATGAATTAAGCATGTTCTTCCTGAAATCCCCTGCAGGATGTCAGCTCAGTGTCGCTCAGAGACATGGCGGTCTGTAACTTAAAGCGTCGTATTGTATCATATTATGTTAAAATGCATCTTATGTTATTGCACTGCATCACAACGAGTAGAAAAAAGACATATACAGTACGTTACAGAGGTGGTTAAAGTAGTGACAGTATATTGTATTATATCACATAGCACATGTCTAATGTGATCCTGGTATATGATCACATTCGAAGCAGATCTATGTATTGATTTGTTTCAATATTGACCGCCTTAATTGTTTTTTGAAAACTGATAAAATGTTAAGAAGAGAAGAGATAGAATGTGAAAGGTGTCATTTCGCATTCACGTGGGGTTAAACCCGCCCACGACTGCAGCGAATCTGAAGTAGCATTAGCATTAGCATCAACAAGAGAAGACGGCGCCACAGTAGCTGCTGGAAAAAAAATATGGCGGATCAAACTGGTTCTCTGTGGAAATTAAGCCTTGTTTTTTTTTCTAAACAAGCAATGGCATGAAACCTAGCGTGATGCTACTCTGGTAAAGGTAAACACATATAGAGAGCCAATCAGACGCCTCATCACTGCATCATGGACATGTATGAGGAAGTACCGATAAAGTCTGTTGTTCGACCTCAAGTCATTTTTGACAGCGGGAAACAAAACAATCTGGACGTTTTTTTTTAAATAGAACCAACACACAATGTATTCAATAACAATAGAACACAGTAATATTCATGAAAGAACTATGGAATGACAGCTTTAAGAATTCATAACACATGTGGTTGTGATCCATTACATCATGACGTAAGTAGTTGCTGCCGTTTCTTCCCTTGGTTTGTTGGAGGGTTACATATTTTCTAAAGTAATCACCTTCAGCACTTTCCTCCAATGAAAAAAAAAAAAAAAAAAAAAAGAGCAATAAGTTCATTATTTTAAAGTTGAAGCACTTACTGAAAGTTGGCTTCAGACTGATAAATGTTTTATAAGGACTGTGTCAAATCAATTCTATGAAAAGGATAAATGCTGTCAGGTCGAGTCCAAGTAACTTAAAAATGAAATGACTCTTGAAAAGTATTGTTAAAGTTGAAATGTATTTCCTTTTTTATGGCTGGAAAATATTCATCTTAAGTAATTGAGTTGAAAAGTTTAAGCTGAGAAATGGATCCAGTCACCGAAGAAAAAGGTATTTTCAAGTCAAATCAAGCATTTTTATTATCAAGTGTGCGTGTATATATATAAAAAATATATAGCATAGTTAGCATAGTTAGCATTTCTTTCCTCTCTTCCGTGATGCAACAACTATTTACAACAAATTAAAAATAAAACAAAAGAAGAATGAAGATGTGGCATCGCTCACAGTACGATAAATAACAAGAAAATAAAAAAAATTTTAAGTTTATAAGAAAAATGTGTTTAATTTACTTTTCTGTTTGTAACTAAGTGATGCTTTGATAAGTTAAATTAAAAGAAAGGTTTAATATATAAATAGAGCACAGGCAGACTTACAATAGAAATGCATTGAATAACATTAGAGAACAGAGTTAAGAACAAAAGCTTGAATGTTCTTCACTTTTACTACCCTGGGGCTTTGCTTGAATATCCAGACCCTTCTCTGGTGCAGCGGCCCATGGGACTCATAATTAACCAGAGTGAACCCTCTTGGATTGAGCCTTTCCAAGTCGACACACTGATTCCAAGAGCTTGACTGATGACTTTATTATTGACTCGGTCTATCCCAGTTCCCACACTCGTCTTTAATTGGAGGTTACTTATCCTCTCAGCTTACACCTTTCATGCTTTAAATGCAACACTCAACAGCTGAAACTGTGCTCCAACATTTATAAATGAGTCCATATGCACTTGATAAAGACGACAGAAAAAAAAAAAAAACAGCATTTGGACAATTTATTTTTTTTATTTTTACTTTTTTTAATTACCCCCACCCCGAAGGCGTTTGGTTTGTGGGTTTCTTTGGTTATTAGCACTCTAGCCATAAAGCTACTGGTTGAATTTCTACCAAATTTTTTTTTGCGGATTACCAGTATCCCAGAATAGATGTCATGTTTTGTTAAATGTACATTTTTAACTCCGCCAACGAGGTTATGTTTTGGTTTTGTTTGTTTGTCTGTCACTTAGCAAGATAACTCAAAACGTTATGGACGGTTCTTTTTTTTTTTTCATTATTATATTTATTAAGTTTTTCAATCACAGGATTATTGCATCATATTGTATTGATTATTAGTGTATTTTAAGTATCATATCATCTTGTGCTGTATCTTCTATTTCTTTATCACATTGTAATATATCATATTATGGACGGATCTTTTTTTTTTTATTATTATATTAAGGTTTTAAATTTTTTTTTTCATAAAATACACAAAACAATACGACAAAACAAACTGCCAGACTAAATAAACAACAGAAAAACGAAAAAGCAACTGACTATATTTATGATTTCATCAAGATGCAGAAATTTGACATCGAGCCAAAAAAGGGTCCCCATACTGCTGTGTGTTTGTCCATATTGTCCCCATACTGCTGTGTGTTTGTCCATATTGTCCCCATACTGCTGTGTGTTTGTCCATATTGTCCCCATACTGCTGTGTTTGTCCATATTGTCCCCATACTGTTGTGTGTTTGTCCATATTGTCCCCATACTGTTGTGTGTTTGTCCATATTGTCCCCATACTGCTGTGTGTTTGTCCATATTGTCCCCATACTGCTGTGTCTTTGTCCTATTGTCCCCATACTGCTGTGTGTTTGTCCATATTGTCCCCATACTGCTGTGTGTTTGTCCCTATTGTCCCCATACTGCTGTGTGTTTGTCCATATTGTCCCCATACTGCTGTGTGTTTGTCCATATTGTCCCCATACTGCTGTGTGTTTGTCCATATTGTCCCCATACTGCTGTGTGTTTGTCCATATTGTCCCCATCCTGCTGTGTCTTTGTCCTATTGTCCCCATCCTGCTGTGTGTTTGTCCATATTGTCCCCATACTGCTGTGTGTGTTTGTCCATATTGTCCCCATCCTGCTGTGTCTTTGTCCATATTGTCCCCATCCTGCTGTGTCTTTGTCCATATTGTCCAAGAGGATTTTTTTCCATTTGTATTGTGGAGCCTCCATAGATTTCCAGGTCAGTAGTACCAGTTCTTTGGACACCACCATTCCACTACCATGGGACGGATCTTGATGAAAATTCCATGACGTGTTGGGAGTGTCACAAGGAACGAATGATTAGATTTTGCTGATGATCCGGAAGAGATCCTGGATTCTGGATCACTTTTAAATGTATACTCCATTTACCGCAATGTAAAATGAATTCCTTGTGACATTCCCAACACGTCATGGAATTTTCATCAAGATCCGTCCATAACTTTTTGGGTTACCTTGGTAACTAACAGACAGACATTACCTCTTTGGCGGACCTCTGTTGATTTTAGGAATGTTTTCAATCTTTTTTTTTCATTTACTTTTTATGAGCAACATTTTAATTGTCTGTAGCAGCAGAATTATTAATTGGGTTTGGAGATTAACAGTGACCTAAAATAGACGTATGTTTTAGGAATAGTTGGTCAAAGTTCACATTTTTCATGAATTAAAAAAAAAAAAAAAAAGACTTATAATGGGTAAAATTTCAAATGTAAAACTTTATTTGCATTGACATGATGACATTATCGGTAACCTACGCTACATATTATATTTTATGCACAACTTTTCCTTATTTTTTTGTACTTTGCAGGTGTATTTTTTTATGAAGCACTTTGTGTGAAACATGTGCTATAAATAGGTTATGTTCACACGTAGGAGCCGAGAACATAGCAGACAGTAATACCGTTAATGTGTGAACTCACTTATACCAAGTCTGATTAATGTCAATTTTATCCTCTACACATTTTTAAACAATTTTATGAATTTTCTTAAATATTTTCTCATTTACTTACAGTGTAATGGGGACATTTCCACGTCTTTTAATAACATCAAATTTGTTTCTATTTACCTCAAACTTAACATATATATCAGAGGTGTCAAACGTGTGGCCCAGGGGCCAAATCCGGCCCCCAAATTAGTCCAGTCTGGCCCCTGGGATGAGTTTGTGAAATGTAAAAATGACACTGAAGATATCAATCATTTTAGTTCAGGTTCCACATATAGACCAATTTAATATAGATTTTTTTTTAAATTTCATGTATTTATTCACAAAAATACAAATAACCTGAACATATCTGAACATTTTTTAAGTTTACCAATGTCCCACCTGTTATTAAATGTTTTATGTTGTTTTGTTGACCTACTATGATCTGAAAATTATAATTTCCACATGTAAATGATAAAACTGAGACATAATATTGTTAAAACCTCACATAGTTTTCTTCAGAAATTTCGGTTTGTTGATATTATCCACAGTGTTTTAAAGGATGTTATTATTTCACTGGTCCAACCCTCTGCAGATCAAAATTTACTTAATGTGGCCCCTGAACACCCTGACATATATAAATATATGAATAAAATAGAAATAAAAGAAATAAAAACAAAGCTTATATTATATAAGCAACTGATATTATTGACATCACCACATCTGTAAAGTTGATGACATCACAGGAGGGCGGGGCTTATTGTGCCTGTTGTTTCTTACATTGTTGTCATTGTCACTTGTTTTGATGTTTCTTTCTCTGCAGAGTCGCATCCGTCGAATGTGGAACGACACAGTCAGAAAACAGTCTGAGTCATCTTTTATGACCGGCGACATCAACAGCTCTGCGTCTCTCAACCGAGGTATTTGTTCCCATAGCAAATATTTCTGTGGTTGACTCCTCAGTACACTGGCCTTCTGGCTAATCCAACACATATTATTATTATCATTATTATTATTTTTTTCTTTTTTTTTTTTACACAATCTTCACATGTTTCCTTGAATGGCAGTTCTAATCATTCCCACGCATTTGACACGAGCACTTCAGAATATGAAAAGCCCTATTTTATAAAAGGTAAACTTTCAATCACAGACCTTGAACCAGCATTTAAAGTCAGAGCAAATCCTGAATTGTGAAAGCAATGAATGCTTCAGTCCCGACTCTTGAGGGTAATAAGAAATATCTTCTCTCATGCTGTTATAACACGACTAAATATTGAAGTAACTCCTCATCTATTGGATGTGAAATAGCATCAAATCTACCGTTAGTGGTGGCACAGCGTTCAAAAACTTTTTTTTTTTTTTTGCTCAGGTGAAAGAGAGCATGATTTTCAGCACAAGGCTGAGACTGAATGGATAAAAACCTTTCGCTGCTCCAAAAAAAAAAAAATTTATCACATCTGTTATTTTCAGTCTCATTGAGATCAGGGCTATGCCACGAAAATAGGATTTGAAACTTTCACTTGACAAAAAAAAAAATGCAAGCAAAGTGCATTTTCTAAAACCGTATTTTATTGTTTTGGATTTGATAGTCATCCAAAAAAAGCACCTCTTTATTTTCTGCCTCTCTTTCAAACTCAGCCGTAGCTCCACGCAGACTTGAGGAAAGTGCTGAATAACAATCTAAAATCAATTCAGTGGAGTTCCCTCTCAGAAACACAATAAAAAGTATTTTTACTATAATGTATTTGACAGCGCGGTGACTAGAGTTAACTTCAGTGCTTCTCAAACAGATACCAGACTATAACTGACGTCCCAGAGCCAACCGTGTCCTGCCTGCCACTGCCGCCTGCTCTACTCTCACTCATCGCGCCCCGTAATCGAGGGCTCAACTTCCACACTGCTCGCTCGCTAAATTCGCTCTGGGCGCCTGCTTGCGTCGACACTAATGCATAGTTACAATGATGGATTAATGTTCGACACGGAGAGGAAGTGTCGGGATCTCAATAATTAGGCTCTTAGCTTTAGCACCATCAACAGACACAGCTTTTAGCTCTTCTACAGAGGCTGCAGTGGAGACAAAACCTCCACGGACGTTCCATAAAGAAACACCAGAGACCGATTATTAACACAAACCTCAAAACATCTGCATTTATTAAACTCCATCTGATAACGGTGTATGTCACAGGTGTCAAATATAAGGCCCAGTCTGGCCCTTTGGTCCACATTCAGACCAATTCAGTCTCATAAGAACCTATAAATATTCACATGTTAAAAAAAAAAAAAAAGATTTGTAAATGTACTTTTTTTTTCATTTAGTGACACTAAAACAAAGTCAATAATCAGAACAAATGTGAAAAATTGAAAATGTCTTAACAAAAGTAAGTAGAATTTTAATAATATTCCACCTATTACTGAATATTTTGTGTAAATCCAGTGTGATCTGTGAGGTAGAATATACAATATATGTGTCAATGATAAACTAAAGCCTAATATTGTTTGTTTTCATGATGTCATTTTCCTTTTTTCACTCTAAAACAGAGAGAAAGGTTTGGAGTTGACATTATTTATATATTATTATGTTATGTTTGTACTGCTTCAGTCCACTTCAGATTAAATTTAGCTGAATGTGGCCCCTGAACTGAAATGAGTTTGACACCCCTGGTGTATGTGGTCATTATTGAAATATTAATAACATCCTGAGCAAACTAGTGCGATTCTGCCCTACAAAGCAAAAAGGCAGTAACTGCAAAAAGTCTAAATCATGAGATAAAAAGTCAAAATCATTAGATAAAAAGTAAAAATTATGAAATAAAAAGTAAAAAAATAAGAGATAAAAAGCTAAAATTATGAGATAAAAAGTCAAAATTTACCTCAAAAGCCAAACTATTTTTGCATAACTAGGTAATATACAGTAACAATAACTGCCTCATGTCCAATAATCTACCTCCAACTACTGGGGCTGAACAACAACAGAACTTTAAGGTCATTTTTCTCAGTTTGGTGTGTGTGCAGTTACTGCCTTTTTACTTTGTAGGACAGTATTAGTATTTACACTTATGACGAAAGAAAAATTAGATCATTAAAAGTGTTCCAAATAGAAGTTATGTAATTCAGTAGTAGCTCCTGTGTGTATCATGTGGTTAAAACATGGAATAAGTAAAAACACCCTTTTTGTCAGTTTAATACAATAGCTATTGATTTAAGAACTGACGTCATTTTAGTTTTTAATCAAGAAAACATGAAAAGTGGACAGATATCAGCTCTGAAATTAAATATGTAAGAGTTACGTTTGTTGTAATCGTTATATTTGTTCAAATAAATGTACATTTAATTGTACCAGGCATTAAAATGAACAAGAAAGTGAAGAAAACAAGGGTGGTCTAATATTTATTTTTTTCTGTAACTCTTTCTAACAGAGCGAACACTTCCAAATTCCCACACTGCGCAGACAGCTCTACTAGCATTCAGCCAAAATCTTCACCCAAATTACCTTGTTTCAAGCCAACAAACACTGCCAACAGGATAAACAAATGATGCTTGAATGGCTAGAGTTCTGAAAGCTACAGAAACTCAAGTTATGATGAACCACAAAACTAGACAAAGGGCAAAAATTGTGCTCGCATGTTAAGAAAAAAAAAACATTTGGACAAACGTGTTATCCTGAAATTGAGATGTTCTCACATAAAATAATAAAAAAATAAAAAATCGTATTCCTCTGCTGGGAACTTGTGCAAACAGTACCTGGTTAAACAGGGGTGTCAAACATGGGGCCCGTGGGCCACATTCGGCCCCTGAAAGTGTCCAGAATTATTTAAAAAACTTTATTGCATGTCATCATTAAGGCATGTTTTATTTTATTTAATATATATATATATATATATATATATATATATATATATATATATATATATATTTATTTATTTATTTATTTTTAAATTATTATTATTATTTATTTAATTTTTTTATTAAAAAATGATAATGAATATATTTGATCATTTAATTTCAGGTTCCACATATAGATCAAAATGGGTCAGATCAGTAAAATACTATAATAATAATAACCTGTAAATACACAACTTCACATTTTGCTCTTTATGATTTAAACATTTTCATGTCATTTTACTGTATTTACAATAAAACAAACTATTATTTCACAAAAAATGTGAATAACCTGAACAAATAAGAACATTTTGAAATTTCTGAAGTATAAATAAAACAATGTTCTGCCTGTTATAAATTTTTTTTGTATTTGTAGATCCATTAATAAGTAATATGTACATTATAATTGTCGTGTAAATGATAAACTGAGACATAACCTTGTTAAAATTATATTTAGTTTTCTGAACAGTTGTCAGTTTATTCATGTTATTCACGTTGTTTAAAAGGACAGTTGGTATATACATGAACATTTTCATCACATAATTTAACACTTTTTTTGCTCTAAAACAGAGAAAATGTTTTATTTTACATTATTATTTTAGTGGTTCGGCCCAATTTAGATTAAATTTGGTTCAATGTGGCCCCTGAACTGACACCCCTGTTGTTAAATCAGCCTCTGTGTCTTAAGTGTGTGTTAAAATGACATTACTTTACTAAAGAAACTTGAAGATTCTTCTATTTTTTTTTTTTTTTTTTTTTAATATTAAAGCCCAGTTCATACCAAACCTTGCAGGTAAAGGTTGCAGCGTGAACTGGATCTATTCAGCTCATCTCAGATTGACTTACGGCATCACCAGTCAGTCAGTCTGTCAAATTGCCGGAGGCTGGTTCTAGAACATCTCACTAAATTCTGTATGTATTTGCAAGAATCTACAGGCTTCGGCTTTCCAGTTACCACAGGGCGCATCATCTGTGTCAGCTGTTTCCCAAATAAATCATATCTCTGCTCATTAGACGTGACTCCACGTCTGTGAATAGATGAAAATCAATAGAAAAAAATGCAGCTGTAGATACTAATTCACACTCACGTTTAAGTTTTAAGATGCAACGAAGAATATCCAGCAAGAAAAATAACATGAAAAGCAGACATTTGGAAGTAAAGTAACTGATCATTGTTAGCATTGAACCAATGTAAACACCTGTGCTGTTGCATTGGTCTAAACTGGCAGGTATAAGATGCAACGTTAGCTTGAGCTTCCATCATATTAAGTTAAATCACTCACTGCTAGTTCCTTCTCCTTAGTCTGGGCCGACCTGACATCAGCTGTGGGAGAAAAAGTCAGAATTTGTTACGATTTATTTTTCTTTTTTTGTCCGACAGATTGTGGGGGGGGGGGGGTATTTTACCTCGACATTTTCCAGCTATAGGTTGTGACTTTCTTCTGGATAAATGACATGTGACAGTAACATTAACTGACCCTGTGAGGAAGTCTACAAGTTATAGCCAAGGTCAAATAATTAACTTTTTTTCCCTCTATCTGTCTGACAAAAAAGAAAAATACATCTTTATAAGTTGTACTGTAGTCGTCAGTATGAAGCTAAATGGACGACTCATAATTTGTTTCATTAAAGTAAATGTAGCAGCACCACAATGAGACAAAAATAGACAAATAAAGGTGGATGTGAAACTATTTTTGCTGCAGTTCTAAAGCAAAAGTCGATGTTTACTCTTGTCATTGTCATTATCTCTTTATACAACATGAGATACAACGTTAGATTTTACATTTTAAACCTTTTTAGGTTAAATAATACTTTATCGTTAACTATGTTTAGCTAATCCAAACAATGCTTTTACAGTAAGTAGGGTTTTTTTTCTTCTTTACGTTTTTTTTTTTTTTTTTTATGGATTTATTTCAATTATGAATGTCAAAAATTTAATTAAAGAAATAAAAAATACAGCAGAAAGAAATATACAAAAAACACACTTAAAATACGACACATAATACATATTAGAAAAGGAGTGAGAAGAAGCATAACTTATGAACTCCCACCCCTGCACCTTAAAAATAAATTATAATAATAGTCCATGCAATTGTAAACACACATACATACATACATAACATAACATACATACCTACACACAATATATACATATATACACTTACATACACACATACCTACAAACGCACACAGATAAACTTACACACACCTATACATACTTCTACTGTACATATAAACACATACCTTATACTTTTCCTAGTGATACCAAACACCACTAGGCAAGATGCATCCTTACACATACATTAAATATCATATATAATGTATTTTGTGCTCAGAAGTAGCTCTTGCTACTTTTAAGCTAATGTTAGCTAGTGTAGCACGCTGCCGCAGAGGAACATACACAGCACTGAAGAACTGAAAAACAAAAAAGATCCCTCGACATATACTGTACATCACTGGACAGACATTTACCATGGATGAAAACTATAGTGTTTTTAGTTTAGGAATATATTTATCTAACGTAAGGCTCCAGTGAAAGCGAAAGGATAAAAGCTACTGCATTAGCATTAGCTCAGTGGAGTGAAATCCATTGTAATTATTGACACTTTAAAGTGTTCACCTTTAATGTTGTGAATGGTGGTTTATTTTAATCATTCTCTATCGTAAGAGGAGCTTAATCTATAATAATACATGGCAATTAATTAGTTGATTTTCACTTTATACAAATCATGAAGCGTTACAAAGACAACACCAGCTGTGGTGTGAATAAAATCTAAAAAAATATCTTCCTTTATCTGATAGAAACAATGTTGACAGAAGCTCAGCGGTGAGCGGCCAGTGTGTTCCACCATCACAAGTATCATAAGGAACAGATGCAGATAGAATTGCCCTTATCTGAGGCTGCTCCTATGGTGTTATTAAGAAATTATGTGCTGATTTTGTCCTTTTCATTCTCGCCGCCCGGCTTCTCCCCCCGCCGCCGCTCGGGGAGTTGGAGCATGCAGCTGACACTCTAGCTGCGCTCTTCTCGTGCAATCATCTTGATAGGGTTGCATGTTCAATTTATCCCAGCATTCAAGATTTACCGCTACACAATCAGTGTGGCTTTTGGAAAATGGCCAATTTATCAAACACAGACACAATAAGTGGAGTATCTGTCATTGGGAGAATTCAAAAGGAGGTTTGTGTTTATGGAATGCACTGTAATTAGTGCGAGCAGCGTCAGCAAATTACTGTTTTTAAAAAGTAGATTTTCCATTTCCAAGCGAAATTACAGTCAATATGTGGCTAATTAATACTGAAATTGGAGGGAAAAATATGGTTATTTCTTCAGCTTCATTAAGGAGAGGCAACAATTTTGTCAGAAAGTGATGTTTTAAGCACAAAAAAATGTAAATAAAAATAAAGAGTCAAAAGGTAATCTTAAAAAAATTCCCTTCACTAGTTTGACAGATTCAGAGCATTGGAAAAGAACAATACACTGCACCGGAGAAAGTAATTACTGTACAAGTAGCTCAGATAAAAGATGTTTACCTGCTCTGGCTCTGCGTGGCCTTCATGAGAGTTGAATTTATTTAAAAATTAACGCATCATATCTGTGCACGAGAGGCGGGAAGAAAACATGTAAACAGGAAATAAATGGGAGCCACAAATATTCTGGCCCGGATAATGTATTCAAACACTTGGAAAATAAATTATTTTTTTTATCAACAGCAAAGAAAAACAAACATCAGGGAATCTGCACCATTCGTGTTTAAGATTGCAGCCTTCAAATCTGCAGCTAATCACAGGGCTCGGGCTTTGAAGGTTGCTCTGGGTCGGTTCTGTGCACTTTGGAACCTGATGAGTCATTCGGGTAAAATTCTGCCAGCGAGTGTCTGAGGACGAGCATCACATAAATAGAAAATGAGCTCCTGTTTGGTGCCGTTTGTGCAGCGAGGCAGTAGAGGAACGATTGTCTACGTCAGGGGTGTCAAACATGCGGCCCGGGGGCCAAAACCGGTCCCCCGAAAGGGTCCAGTCCGGCCCCTGGGATGAGTTTGTAAAATGTCAAACTGACACTGAAGATATAAATTATTTTAGTTCAGGTTCCACATTCAATTCAATTCAATTCAATTCAATTTTATTTATAAAGACCTAAATCACACCAAAGTCGTCTCACAGGGCTTTACAAAAACACAATCAACTACAGAGATACATGAAAAGTCCCAGGCATCCCCTGTCCTTAGACCCTCCTTCTCGGCAAGAAAAAACTTCCAAACCCAGTGGGAAAAAGAAGAAATCTTGAGGAGAACCACATTGAAGGAGCGATTCACTCCCATGGACGGACAGGCTATAGATGAACGTCCATGTATAAATGCAGGAGGGGGGGCTGGTCCAGACAGGCAGGGGCGGGGGTCCGGGGTCACAGGTCGGCACAGGCGAGATACTGCAGATCCTGTCGTCCATGGCTCCCGTGCAGACACTGTCAGGAGAGCCACCACTCCCCCCAGGGGGGGGGGACACCAGGTGACTAGTCATGAACAGACTTGTTATGAAAGATAGGTTATGAAAATTACAGAAACCGGTGTGAGGAAGAGAAAGAGAAGAAAGAACTCAGTGTCTGTACTTCCCCCAGCATTCTAACTCCATCTCAAAATGCTGTCATAATAATGTATAAATACAAGTTCAAATGTTTCTCTTTATAAATATACAAATGTTTATGTCATTTTATTGTATTTGCAGTAAAATATGTTCATATCATTCACATTGTTTTAAAGAATGTAAACATTTTCATCACATAACTTTAGCTTTTTTTTCACTCTAAATCATACAGGAAAGTATCATGATGTTATTATTTCACTGGTGTCACCCTCTGCTGATCACATTTGGTTTAATGACGCCCCTGAACTAAACCACTTTGACACCCCTGGTCTATGTTAAACTTAGCTTGTGTCGTCGTTCACACAGACTGATGTGAACTTTACACTTTTGGGGGCGACACCATATTAGCCCCCTTAAACTCATACAACTGACAGCGATACTGGCTGGAATTTTTTTTTTTTTTTTTTTTTACGACTCCAGCCTGAACGAGCAAACACGATTATCGTCCTCTGTCCCGTCGTGCTTCTTGTACATTTCTGTCTGTTGACATGTGTGTGCTGCCTGAATGTAGAGCACAGGAGGAGGAAATAAAATGGGCTCCACACTAATGACCGGCATTAACAATACAATTAACGTACTTCCCATTGGTCCCATTAGCCATGTCGGTTCAGCTCTGCCACGTCCATGTAGCTAAACCCCTCACATTAATGATCATGTGATCATTTGAATGTTAATGGCTGTCATTGCTCAACTGCATCTGCACAACTGATATGTATGTTCTCTCTCTTTCTCTGTCTGTATCTCTATTTATCTGCCCACCTACCTTTTCTGTCTGTTTTTTTTTCTGCCTCACTCTGTCTTTTTCTGGCTGCTCCAGGGGCTATGGCTAACCATCTTATACCTAATGCACTCCTACGTCCTCATGGCACTAACAATCCTTATAATACATTGCTTGGGGAATCGGCAGTCTATAACAACCCTCTGGGCATGTACAACACACAAGGTGTGCTGGCTTCTTTTCATTCTTTAACATTGTGACTAGGGCAGTGTTTTTTCATGTCCGGCCCTGGGTAAAAAAAAAAAAAAAAAAAACCTCCACAATTGCGCAATCTTTGTTCCTGCCCTGGAACAGAAAACAACTTTAACGATTGGAGAGTTAAAATTAATGGACTCGCACTAAGCCCAAATACCCGGCTTTAGCCTCGGGGGGATTTTACAGGGCTTTAATTAAGAAACACTGCCCTAGTGTTGTGTGTTAGCATCAGAGAAACTGTAGCTCAATCACAAAAATCCTACAGGTTTGTGTTGCTGTGGGGTTTTTACTTGGAGGTGCATCTTGGCTCCTGTTGGGATCCATGAGTGCAAAATTCAACTCTGGTTTATCGCTATTTGGACGATATCAACACTGCTGTTGAGCCGCTTTTTGTAATAACGGTGCATTTTGTAATAAACATCCCAAATGTAATAACTTTTTCATTTCATAAACTGCTCCAACGCATTATGTAATAAGTTATTACAGTTTGAGAATATTATTACATAATGCATTTATGCTCTAGAAAATAACATAACATGGTGCATTACGTAATAACAATTCTAAAACGTAGTTTATTTGTTTGTTAATTGTATTTTACTTTAGGCAGAATTTGCCAGAAAATGTGCCATAAATTTGCCAATGTATCCACAAAGTTTAATTTTAAACAAATATGAAATTGCCTCAAAAGGTTAAACAAACATTTCCAAAATATTTCCGTAATTTCAAATTGTCCATATGTCTAATATGTCTAATTATCGGCCAAGACATTTGGAATGTTTCCCAAATAGCTCCTTGAGTTTTAATGCTACACCAGCAAAATGTATTAGAAAATGAAATTAAAAAGTTCTTACATTTTGGACGTTTATTACAAAATGCACCGTTATTACAAAATGCGTCTCGACACTGTAGAGAAAAGAGCAAATGACGTGTAAACATGTAAACAGTGTTGGCCCAAAGGGAGCCTGATGCGTCCCCACTCATTTATTTTAAATGTGCTCTAATGTCAGTGGAGCTTGTGCCACGTCTTCTGTCTCTGCTTTCTGTTTAATGCTGCTGTTGGATTGTCAGTCTTAATTTTGCGCTACATGTCATTAAAACTAATCGGGTCTTATCTGTTGAACGTTTTAAGACTTAATTAAATTAGATACATTCAATGCATCCTTTAGTGAAAAAAAAAACGACAAAAAAAAGAAAGGTCACAATAGCTGCCGATGCCAAAAAAAAAAATGAATGAGTAACATAATGTGACACCAAACGTCTGTTAAAACCAGATGTGTTTTCATTTAGGGTCTAAAAGTAGCACCTAGCAAACATAAAACAGCAGGTGGATTCAGAGCTTGGTGGATAAAAACTAGATTCTTCATGAGAACTGAAGGGTTGCGACAGGTTTATCCAAGTTTAATTTAACCCTTTAACCCCTGACGCATTCTGAATGGATTGTTTAGTGTAATATTTTTTTATTATTATTGTCTTTTTACTGAGTTTTGTTGAAGGAACTGAGCTGTGGAAATAAACACATGTCAAAAAGCAACTGATTGAGAAGAAAAGAAAAAGTAAAACTATTGGAATAAATTACAATATAAATTCTTTCTTTTTCTTTTTCTTTACTTAATTGTTCTGCATATTAGTTTTTTTGTTCATTTTGTTGCTTACTTCATTTGTTTTTCTATATTTAGTTTTTTATTTTAGGATTTTTCTTACATTTTGTTCCGTTTATGTGTTAAATTGTTCATGTTACTTATTATTCTTGTTGGTTTATACATTTTTTGTTCATTTTTATTGATCACTTTTTGTTCACTTTATTGCTTATTTTATTCTTTTTTTTACTGTGGACGTGCTAAAATGTCAGGAGTTAAAGGGTTAAGACTTTGAAAACTACTTAAAACAGAATTAAATGCCTATTTCACGGTCATACTGGCAGAAATGAGTGACTCTTGGAATTTAGAAAAAAGTATTTATTTACTCAAACAGCTTGAGTTGTATTGTTCTAAGTCATTTCTCACCAGGGGCTGCAAAGTTAACGATAATTGGTTCCTAATTTCAGTATAAATAGTCGGGTGGGAACAAATGGACCTTAATGAAATATTTCTCAGACACAATTAAACGCAACACAGTCCCTACTTACTGTTTTAACCCTTTTTATTAACAGTATCAAATGGAAATGTGCTAATTTAATATTTTTTTAAGACACTGTAATTGATTTTAAACATAAAATGTACTGTATGTTATTGGAAATTTGCTCAAGTTAGATGTTATTTTTTCTTGTACTCTTGTCTAACATCATTTCAGGCCTACTTTTCATCAATACATAGATTTAGAAACAAAATATATCAATATATTTATTTTTAGACTTAATACAAAATGCATTGAAAACTGTGACACCAGCAAAAGTAACACAAAATCAAAGACATATTTCCAACATTATGAACTATAACAAAAAAATTTTTCCCTTTTTAATTGGCTTCAGGCACAGGTGTCAAACATAAGGGGGTCGAGTCTGGCCCTGTGAATGAATTTGTGAAATTCAAAAATAAATATTAATTTATTAATAATTATTTTAGTTCAGGTTCTATATTCAGATCAATTCAACCCAAAGTGGGTCAGAACCAGTAAAATGATATTATAATAATCTATAAATAATGACAACTCCAATTTTTCTCTTTGTAAATGTAAATATTTTCACATATTTACAAAAAAAAGTATAATTTCAAGAAATATTTGAATAAACTTGAACAAATATGAAGAACCTGAAGTATTTCAAGAGAAGAATAAGAATAATCTGCCTGATATTAAATATTTTGTATATTTGTATTTGATCCACTACGATCTGCAAGTTACACCGAACATGTGGAAGTTATAAACGGAAGCATAATATTTTTGAAATTCTGCTTATTCTTTTATTTGTTTCATGTTATTCACATTAGTTTGTCAATGTAAACATTTCCATGATCTAATTCGACTTTTTTTTTACTCTAAAATATAGGGACATTTTTAGAGTTGACATTATTTATATATTATTATGTTATTATTTCACTGGTTCGGCCCAATTCAGATCAAATTTAGCAGAATGTGGCAGTACATTAATGCAGTTTTGTGGTGACTTAAAATGATGCATAAATATCTTTAATCTTTTTATCTTTAAAAAAATTCCTCACGTCATAAAGTGTTACTGCTCTGTTTTTTTTTTTTGTTTGTTTGTTTTTCTGGCCTGGCAGCAAATCACATCAAATTTGTATCTCCGGTTAATTTGTTTTCTATACGTATTAGTCTTCAGACATCATAGGAGACGAGGCATTGGTGCAAACGTTACTTTTCCACTTTGTTCTATGATCAGTGTCAGGATGCTATTTTTTTTCTCCTGCTCTTTTATTCTAACTCTGCAGTCAGCGTGCGATCGCTGTAACTTTGCGAGTCTGTAAAACTGAGAAACTCACATAAAACTGAGATAAAAACTCACATACGAGCTTTGATCAACTGATAATTTATGTATGCAATACAAGTGCTGCATTCGAGCCCCTGACAGAGGGCCGTAATTCACTTACACTGCCGTCCATGTAAAAGAAATATCTGGGAGGATGAAAATGCAAATCCGTGCTTAGATTTACTGGTGCATGTTCGACTCAAGGACCTTTGCCACGGGGCAGGAAATTTATAGCAAAACATTTAATTTTTTTTTTAATATATATATATTCGTAACAGGTATGTTGTGGTTCTTCTGTGGGTGCATGGTGACAAAAAGCAGTTGCATTACAAAACATTTTCATACTGTATGTGCACATTTCTCTTCTACCTGTCACTATTATGCTTATTGTGTTTTCTTCTTTCCTTTCCCTCATGCTGTCCCTAAAAGAGCCCTACAGAGAGACAAGTATGGGAGTCAAACTAAACATTGCTTATCAAATGTAATTGACTTTGGCTTTACTTTCTTTTCACTCTATGCTGACAAAGGGGTAATGAAAAAGTCATTCCCTTTGGAAGCAATCGCATTCTTTTATATAACGAAGGCCCTCGATGTGTCAAATAAACCTGTAAAAAAAATATAAATAAATATAAAATCAGCTTAAATCATAACGTGAATATCACCACTCGCTGTACGAGATCTAACAGAAACAGTCGCGGGCTAATCCAATTACAGCCGACGTTCGGACTCACCTCAACATTTATAAGGAGCGTCGATATAAATTGATCCGTGTACCTTTCAGTAGATATCGAACAGCCGCCTCTTTGTTCCGTTGCATTTATTTGATTTCTTTTACTTTACGATTCGCTTTGATCAAGCCAACGCGCTTCGCTGAAGGACTCACAACTGTGTCTTGTCAAAATCTGAGGAGGTCAATTCGTGGACTTGACATTTTTAACAAGCTGGATGGCCTTGTTTGAGGTACTTTAAATTATCGTCCTTAAAAAAAAAAAAAAAAAAAAAAAATCCGCTTTGATGTCGGCACCGCGGCCTGGTTTGAGCTGATAAAATATGAATCTGCACGTTCGGCGTAACATGAAGAACACAAAGCCTCCGTCCTTTTTAGAGCAGCGCCGCCAATTACGCATTGGAGACGCCGTCGGATGTTTCTCTCGCACAAATAGAACGGACGTTAATACTTTTCTTTCCTGGTCATGCAGTCTTTTATTGCTGTTCTCATATGCTCATGTGGGACAATATGGTTGGGGTCCGAATCGACAGCTCGAGCTTTGGTTTATGTCGATCTGTGAAGTGTGATAATGCATGGCTGTGGTTTTTTTTTTCTGTTTTTGTGCATTCGTCTTCCTTTGCTCTAACCTCCTGCACCGGCACTGTGTTGTTTTTTTTTGTGCTGTGATTGTGTTGTTCTTGTTTGTTGTGTATGTATCAGTGTTTTTCTCATTACAGCTAAAGTTAAAGAATCAAATGTAGTCGGGCTAAGGCTTCATATTGAGGTACACATATTAAATCATCCACAAACTACTTATTATAAGCACTTATTAATGTCTTATTATGCAGTATTTACCTCAATAACCTCCAAAATAATACTTTATCGAAGGTGTCGCACATGAATTCTAAGTTTTTCGTTCACTGTGGGAGAAACCCGCTGATAGTTTACATTATAGATGTTAGCTTAGCATTAGTTTTTGGACTAAAACAAAAGCAGCCACAGTCAAACCACAAACAAACTCTTGGTTTTTTGTTTCAATATCTGAACTAGAGTTTGTTTGGAATCAAATAAATAATAAAAAAAACGACAACTTAGCAAAGACACGTTAAATTTATACCTTCAAAATTAACGCTGGCATTTCAGTCTCAATCTCTATTTTTTTCCCATCTCATGGTGAAATTTTTTTTTTTGTTTCGATTTTATAATTTTGTCAACTTTCTTTGACATGAGAAGTTGTTTGTTAATGGTTCTGCTTCCATCTGGTTCCTTTCTGATGTTTATAATGTTAGTTTTTATCACTGTGAGAGACCAGTAGAGTGACTCACTACCAGAGGTACAGCTACTGGTGTGAAAAAATACGCTGGTAAAAGTAGAAGTACTGATACAACTGCTTTACTGAAGTAAAAGTAAAAAAAAAAAAAAAAGTACAGCTTCTCAATTGTAATAAAGTAAGAAGTAAAACTGCATTTTGTGTTTTGCTATGGATGAAATTATACCAGAAAAATGTCAAAATATCCAAAAATAAAGCCTTTAAAAGTGAGTTACTGTGTAGATGATGTGTTTTATTAGGTCATGGTACTGAGTTTAGTGGGTATGGACAGGATATTTAGGAAAATTCAGAAGTCATAAATAGGAGATTAAAAAAAGAGCATTATTATGAGATTAAATCATGAGATAAAAAGTAAAATTTATGAGAAAAAAATTCAGAATTATGATATAAAGTCAGAATTATAAGATAAAAAGTCAAAATTATGGTACAGTGTAGTAACTCACAATTTCTGAGATTTTTAAAAAAGCACAATTATGAGATATAATAATAATCTAAATTATGAGACAAAAAGTCCAAATTATGAGGAAAAAGTGAAAGTATGAGATAAGAAATGTATAATTATGAGATAAAAAGTCCAAATAATGACATAGTCACAATTTCTGATTTACGACTTATTTTTCATACTTTCATTCTGAGAATGTAAAGCGTATAAAGTACTGATATTTATACAAAAATGGAGGGAGTAAAAGTAAAAAGTTGTCAGAAAAATAAATACTGCAGTAAAGTACAGATACCTAAAAAAAATAGTAATAAAGTACTTCTACTTAGTTACTTCCACCTCTGCTCCCAGCCACACAAATTCACTTCCTTGGCGTCTTTGACAGATCTTCACATATTTTTACTACGAACACTCGAATGCTAATTTATTCATTTTTAATATTTGAAAGTAAACACATGAATTAACCTTGTTGTGAAACCACCTTAAAACACCCCCACTACGCAAACATTCAGACTGGTACCCATACACAATAATTAGGAGGTTATTGAGGAGAAACTGTGAATTATCGATAATATATTAACAATACAGAAACTAATAATGAACTGGTTAATGGTGAATGTATGTATCTGGATATGAAGTGTTACCTGACAGAACAGTGGGTCTAAATACTGAACTAGTGTTGTTGTACAAAGGTAAGTGTGTATGATGTTTATACTGACAGTAAATAGGCTTTTTATATAAATAATGTCATATGGTAGAAGTGCACTGAAGATAATAGTACCTGACATGAGGATGATTTGAGATGAAAAGGTCGTATTTGACGGGTGTCATTTGTATTTGTTTTAGTCGAGGCAGATCCGTCCCATGGTCTTTCACTGTCCTCACTCTGCCTCCTTAACCCGACCCGCGTGTGTCTTTACAGAGGGAATCCTGAACAATGCCCGGGATACAAGTGTCATGGATACTCTACCACTGAATGGTAACCATGGCAACAGCTACAGCATCGCCAGTGCTGACTACATGAGTGACTGCGTCCAGATCATTGACCGGGGCTATAACCACAAGGAGACCACCCTGGAAAAGAAGATCCTGAAAGAGCTCACCTCCAATTATATCCCCTCCTACCTCAACAATTCCCACGAGCGCTCGACCGAGCAGAACCGGAACCTCATGAATAAGCTGGTGAACAACGTTAGCAACGGCGGCAAGGACAGCGGGTACGGGATGGGCTTGGGAGTAGGGATGGGCATGAACGTGGCTCTAGGCCTGGACGATCACTCCACCTTCGGTCCGCATCACGACGAAGGCCTGGGCCTGGAGCTGATCCGTGAGGAGTCCAACGCCCCGCTGCTGCCCCAAAGACCGCCGCCGTCCCTGCAGGCGGTGGACAACCTTCACAATCACCTCCACCAGCCGGTGCCGCCGCCCCTCCCGCTGGCCCACCACCCGTTTTCCACCGCCACCGCGTCCTCGTCGTCTCGGAGGCGGATCCCCCAGGAGAACAGCGAGAGTTTCTTTCCGTTACTTACTAACGAGCACACCGAGGACGAGGGCTCGTCGCCCAGCCACAACCACCAGAGAGACTCCCTTTACACCAGCATGCCCATGCTGCCCGGCCTGCCCGATGTGTCCGCCGAATCCGCCGACAGCTCCAAAGACGGCGGCGACGCCAAGAGCCCCGAGGCCAGTTCGGACGACGTCTACTACAAGAGCATGCCCAACCTCGGCTCTCGGAACCACCTCCATCAGCTACACTCCTACTACCAGCTGGGGCGGGGCAGCAGCGACGGCTTTATCGTGCCCCCCAACAAAGAGGATCTAACCCCCGAAGAGGTGCACCAAGAGGCCTCGCACCTGGTCACCAGCCTATAGGCCCCTCCCACCACGAAACCGCCACCTCCAACAACAACAACAACAACCCCTCCCCCACAGCAGCAGCGTCCCTTCTGTTACCGTCGTCCTCTTCTTCTCTTCCCGTGTCCTCTTGTTCTATCAGTCGTTGGCAGTGGTAGCCTTTGTTTTTAATCTATGTCCTGAAGACTGAGGCGGAGCTGAGAAACTAAACCCCACCCCCCTCACCCCACCCTCCCTGCCAGAAACCGGATATAGTAGTCGCTACGTCCGGAGTTTGTACTTTAAGTCTGGTTAGACGCGTGGGGATCCGTGGACGTGGCGTTCCCGCTCGAACTGTGTGTTTCTTTCAGCGTGTGAAAACCGACTCAGATGGGAGTTTTGTTTTTCGTTCATGAGGAGGAGGAGGAACTGCATCAGCCCGAACTGTCCCAGTTGAACCCACAGACTTCAACCATAACACATGGGAAATGGACGAAGAAGAAGAAGAAGAAAAAAAGACTATTTTATTACACTTCTGTATCGATATTGACTTTTTCAAAGATTTTCTTCCTCTTTGGTGAGTTGCAGCACATTTTTTTTGCTGAAGTGTCCCTTCAATGAAAAAAAAAAAACAAACAAAAAAAGACAAAAAAAAAAAAATAACTAAAACAAAAAACAAACCAACACACACTTTGGACAATTACCATGAAGGAATTACTGATTGTATGCTTTCAAGCATAGCCGTTGATTTTTTGTTTTTTTGTTTTTTCATTTCATTTTACCGTAACTACAGTTGTTAAAAAGAGGGAGAGAAAAAAACTAATAAGAGAATTACGAGATATTTCTATGTAATTGTACAGATAACTAGCATTGCACATAATAGTATGCTTTTTTTGTTCAGAGCAAAAACCCTTTTGTCTTTGTAAATGTAGTGGTTAGGAGCAATTTTGTTTTGTTGTGCTGGCCTCTCTGGGTTTCTGGTACCAGTCTTGTTTTTGTTTCCTCTTTTATCACTTTTTAAGAAACAACCATCTGAATAGGAACAAAATAACACAAAAAAAAATATCACAGCGAGAAGTTTACCACGCAGGTATTTTTGTGCTTTTGTTTCAGGTCTGTTTTTTGTTCTGGTTTGATTTTTTTTTTTTCTTTTGTTGTTCTTCAGGTTTTTTAATCCGTGTGTCATTCATTCATTAGTTTTTCAAAATAAGACAACGAAAAAACAACTCGTTTCTTCATTATTTGTTTCCAAAACCAAAATGAAAAGAAACAATAGCGATTTGTTTTTTCAGTTTTCCTTTTTGTGTTTAAATTAATAAAGGAAAAATGGAGAACAGATGTTTCCAGTTTTATCTAATTTTGACCTGAAGCAAATTCTGGTTAAAGAAAATATATTTACATCTAGTCTATCACTTTGTTTTAAACAAAAAAAAACTCAGTTTAGTCATTTTATTTCCAATATGTCAAGCAAAAAGCCAATAATTGATCAATTAAGACAATATAGAATAAATTTTAAAAAACAACACACATTATCTCCCTATTGTACCAAACAATAATACAAATGCCAAAAAATATATAAATCTATTCTGGTTTGTTTATCAAAATGATACAAAAATAACTGCTATACAAAATATCCTATAATATATAATAATATATATTACTGTCTTTACACCTATACACTCATATACACCTGTACACATATCATATATACACACATACTAACATTTTATTAATTATACGCTCTATATCTTTACATCCACCTATACCTTCATATATGTATATATATATATATATATATATATATATATATATATATATATATATCTGTGGTCATATCTTCAGGTCTTAGGGTGACCCTCTTAGTTTAAATAGGATGTATGTTTACATCTTTGTCACTGTGGGTCAAAGGTCATTTCCGTTTTTTTTTTTTTTTTTTCGATTTGCTTCAGATCAAAATTGGATAAAATCAAAAACGGCCATTATCCATTTTTCCATTATTTATTATATATTTAAACACAAAAAGGAAAACTGAAAAAAATGCATCGTTATCCGTTTTTTCATTTTGGTTTTGGAAACAAATAATAAAAAGTGAGTTGTTGTTTCATTGCCTTCTTTTTGGTTTTACTTTGAAAAACGAATGATACACGGACTTTTCTTTTTCTTTTTTTTTTTTACTGTGTAGATAGCAGAGCTCAGACCCGGTCAGAGTTAATCACGATGGTTCGTGGCATTCAGAAGGAGAACAAACTGAACATTGATGAGCACTAGGCACTTGTACAAAAACAAAACAAAACAAAAAAGCTGTTTTACTTATTAAAGAAAGAGATTTTGGAGTGAGAAAAACTGGAAGTGTTTTTCTTTTTTTTTTCTTCCTTGCGGAGAAAATGTATTTATTTATTAGAATAAACAACGGTGAAATGGACGATGGAGGAAAGTTAGCGACACAAATTTTATTACTGGCAATGATTATGGTTTCTTATTTATTCCTTTTTGTATTGGTTTCCACGTTGAATGACCTCATAACTAATATTTGTTGTAACAGTGACAACTTGTTTGCCAACAAATAAATTACTGATTAAGATTTATCACATAGCTGTGAAGAAAAAAAAAAAAAAAAAAAAAAAAAGGTTCTGGTGTTTTGTCTGGGTTTTGGAACAGTCCGATACAGGAAAAAGGGTGAAAGTACAGAACCATTAACTTTCCTGTTTTTATTTGTTTGCTTGTTTGTTTGTTTATTTTTTTACTTATCAGTTACTATCCCTCTGTCCATTCAGTGCCAAATACATTTTGGCCCAGAAGCAGTGGATGTGCTCTGTATACTCTGGTCTGCTTTATAATAGAAGCCGTGATTTCAGAAGCTGTAATAAATATTTCAATATCAGAGCTGGTGTAACCACTGGATTACTTACACAGTGTTGTTGACAAAGGGTGGATGTGCGATCATAGCGTCATGGACGGTACCGCGGAAGGAGACGTGTTGTCGGGTAAGTATGTTTCTAGTTCTGTAACAAAGATAATAATAAATAATAATACATCAAACTTATAGAGCGCTTTTTTTTGGACACTCAAAGACACTTTAAAAAGAATTAAATATGTAAAATAAAATAGAAATAAATACAAGAACATAAAAACTAAACCAAAGCCAGTTTGAAAAGAAGAGTTTTAAGACGGGATTTGAATTTGGATCGTGAGTCAAGAGTTCCTGATGGGTAGTGGGAGAGAGTTCCAGGGGGGGGGGGGGGCTGGGCTGGGTTGGGTTGGGTTGGAGGAGGTGGGAAAAGTATGGAGGGGCAGGTTATGAAGGGCCTGGAAGGTAAGAGGAGGAGTTTAAAGTGTTTACTGTAATGAACGGGGAGTTAGTGAGGACGGTGGGGGGGTGGGGGGGGGGTTCTTTCAGAGTCCTGAAAGAACTGCAGTTTTTGTAGGTGTGTAGAATGAAGGCAGTGGCAATAGTTAAGTCTAGAGTGGAGACATGATGAATGTGTAAAGACAATAAACAATATTAATGACTAGGGATGTAACAGGACACAAAAATCACACACGTCGGTTTTTGAAGTCACGGTTCGGTTGGTTTTGGGTACAGTATGGAAACAAAATACAAAACTGTTTTCTTCCTCAGCACGGTATTTATTAAACCAAAATGATTTTCAATGGCAAATAATTCAAAGTGCTGCTTGGTACCAGTGAGTTAAATGATTAAAATAATGAATTCCTTTTAAACTGTGAAAACTGTCCACGACTGAGGACAAAAATACATTGATATGACATTATGTAAAGGTGTACGCAATAAACTATTAATAGTCCACGAAAATAAAGTTTATTTAGTATTTATTTATTTAGTTTATGTTCACTTTTTGAGCTTATTTGTTCAACTTGGTTTAGTTTTTATTAACCATCCTCTAACCAAGGAACATTAAAAGTGAAGTCATTAATTTATTTCATCTTTCAGGTAGGCATTATATTCACTTTTAGTTACTTCATTCAGCCTTAAAGTGTGGATTTTAGCTGAAAATGGTTCATGTTCAATAAATATCAGTTCATAAAAAATCCAAATGATGGAATGCAATATTAAACCATTTAACATTTAAGCAAAAATAGTTTATTAGTGTCATTTTTATCTACTTTTCTGTGTCCAAAGCCATTCAAAAACTGTCTCAAATTGTTTTTTATTGCATTTATTTTTTTATTTTTTTTTACACGTTCACACATTTCTCTACTGCTAGTTTTTATTTCCATTACTTTTAGTAACACAGGTTTGAGTAACCTTGAGTGAAATACATTAAGGTTTATAAAAAACAAACATATAGAATAATGATTAGTGACATAGTTTTATTTACTCTAAATGACTTTAGTTGTTTTATTTCCCAAGATATTAAGCACAAAGTCTTGGTTTTTAGAAGCTGATAATAATGTGTGATTTCAAAAATATTAGAATATACAAACTATTAACAATAAAAAACAAAAGTCAATGTGATTTTAACAGTAAAGCAAAAGTTGTTTTATACTTTTTTTGTCCAATGCTGAATGTTTCTTCAGTTGATTTTAGCTTTTTTTTTTTCCATCAACTCTTCTAACCCTTTTCTTTATAAGAGAAATGAAAAAGTAAATCTGCATCACAAACACTGAGGAGTTCAGAAGCA
This sequence comes from Siphamia tubifer, assembly GCA_020466265.1. Lineage (NCBI taxonomy): Eukaryota > Metazoa > Chordata > Actinopteri > Kurtiformes > Apogonidae > Siphamia > Siphamia tubifer. The sequence goes on from CM035800.1 coordinate 22,899,701, forward strand.
CAGTTCATAATGATGACATTTACACATTAAAAACTCACTGTACTCGTCATTGCGGAGCGTTAAATCACACAAACGCTCGATTCCTTTTCCAGAATCTTGCTGATAAATAAGAAAAAAAAAACAAAAAAAAACTCCACAGCAGTTGCGCAGACCATCCATTTTTTATACGACACTTGTTTAGATCAGCATCTTGTTCCTTCAGCTGAGAAACATTGCATTAGAGTTTGGAGAAATGCATGAATTCACCGGACGGTCGGTGAACCAAGACGACAAAATGTTCCTGTTCACTTAAGCATAAGTCACTGAGGTCGGTTTGATTCTGTTAACGGGAAAATATTGATGCATGAACACAGGGTGATCAAACTACAATAGAGGAAAAAAGAAACAAAAAAACCTCAGATTTATATGAAGAAGGTGCAAATTAATGTGATTTAAATTCACATTTCACTTTATTATATAACCTAAAAGAAGTTTGCTTAAGGAGCGCTACCTGACCTCAAAAAAATAATAATAACCAGAGGTGCTTTATTGGATAGGAAAAAACAGCAAAAAGAAAGAAAAATTCCAAGGCACTCTCTTATAAGTGAAGAATAAAAAGCCTTTATTAAACTGGCTTGGTTACAAAATCATATAAAATCATATAAAAACCGTAACGCGTTTCGGCATAATGGCCTTCATCAGGGAGTCAGCCTGACTCCCTACATGTGAGGTGGGTTTTTTATCTTTTTTTTTTTGCCTGGCATCACTTATTATGATTATTTAGTTCCCATTATTGTCCTTTTTTTCTTCACTTTATCTTGTGTTTCTTCTGTCGTGGATACTTTAGTGACTGAACACAGTGTGGATGAACTGAGCCCAGTCTGTGAAATGCACTGAGGAAGTGACTGGGGTTTGGAAAGTCTTTATTAATGAGCTGATAACGTGGGTACCCGAGGCCCCTGGGGGTCCGACGCCCCCGGAGGAACCTGCTTACAAGGCACAAAACGCCCGAATGAATAAGCAGCCGAGCCAGTGGTTCAGAATACTAATGTTAACGGTGACACACACGTGTTTACAGGCTGCAGTATCGGCCCAGGACGGCTTCTTTTATTCACACGGACACAACATGGTTTAGAGCAGGGGTCTCAAACACGCGGCTCTGGGGCCAAATGCGGCCCGCCAATGGTTTTAATGCGGCCCATGGGGTGAAGAGCATAAGAACTTATTCAATCTTTAAAATTTTTTTCCTTTGCCTATAAATGATGATTTTTGCCATTGTTTTACTGCAAAAATAACATTAAGTTATGAAAATATTTACATTTACAAACTATCCTGTAACAATAAAATGTGAATAACCTGAAATTAGACTAAATTTGAACCACTTCCTGCTTCTGTTTAGTGTCTTTGTAGAACTGAACCATAATAAAACACATGGATAAATGATAAATCGAGGCAGAATATTGTTAAAATTCACATTATTTTGCTTATGAAATTGTACTTTTTTTTTGCATTTGGATAATTTAACAAAGGATCGTATTTTATAATAATTTTCCCTGAAGAAGAAAGTGTTTGGCTTTGACTTTGAATTTTGATATTCCAATATAATTTAAATTAAAAAAAAAAAAAGATAGTGTCTTTGTCCCTGTGCTCATGTGGACGTCACAGCTGTGATGTCTTGCTACCAACAAAAGGGAGTCATTCAATAGATGATAAAATCCCAATTGAAATCCGATGAGAATTGAGAGATTAGAAGCAATGGAAAAATAAACAAAGTTGTAAACAAAGGCAAATTTCAACAAACAACGTGGTAAGTTTTGTGCCTAAAGCTTAGATCTATCTGATGAATGAATTATGAATGAATTAATAAAGTGATTTTAGTGAATCGTGGATGATGACGGACAGACGACGGACCAAGTGTGATGGCAATAGTTCATCGCGACTTCGTCCAGATGAACTAAAAAGAATATTCGTCAGTTCTTACTATTGGAACCTGTATATGGTCTAATTTACTTTTGTGAATGTGGTTGTAAATGTTTTCAGTTCAGGTCGTGTTTTGGAGGAAATATGTGAATTGCGAACATGAAGGTCATTATCTTTGGGTTGATCTGGACGTTAGTGTCCAGCTATGGATGAACAATAACTGAGGCAGGTTAGAGAGTGTATGTGTCATAAGGTAACAAAGGGAGAGAATAAAACTAATGTGTGTTTTACATGTCATGGAGGTTATGTTTATGCTGGTGTTGGTTTGTTTGTTTACAAGATAACTGAAAAACTTATGGATGGATTTTGATGACATTTTCAGAATATGTTAGGAGTGTTACAAGGAACAAATGATTAAATTTTGGTGGTGATCCGGAAGAGATACTGGATTCTGCATCACTTTGAAATGTATTCTCCATTTACCACAATGTAAAATTTCAATTATCTTGCTAACAGACAGACAGACAGACAGACAGACAGACAGGCAGACAGACAGACAGACAGGCAGACAGACAGAGTTCTAGTTTTATTTTATTTTGTCTGTTTTTTATATGTATGTATATTTTTATTTATTTAATTTGGTGTCTGTTTTTATATATTTATTTGTGTTTGTTGTTTGTCATGTGTAATCTATGTGTTTTTGGACCATGATGATGATGATGATGATGATGAAGATGAAGGGAGGGGGAGGGGAGGTTGTAAATGAGCCACACCTGAGCGTGTGTCACACCTACCTGTGGAGGGAAAGTCAAACAAAAGGAGCGACTACAAGGAGGTCACATCACTAAGAGAAGAAGAATTAAAAGTAAATGTAACAAGAATGAACCAAGGATCTGAAAGTGAACTAATGTGGACCAGGACTAATGACATATGAGGTCACACATGACTGAACCTGACATCTGAACAACTAAAACAGGTAACACATGGACACACTGACTTAAAAAAGTAAAAGTACTTCACTACTGTACTTAAGTAGATTTTTTAGGGATTTGTACTTTACGTGAGTATTTTTCTGGCAACTTTTTACTTTTACTCCCTACATTTTTGTATAAATATCTGTACTTTATACTCTTTACATTTATATAAATATATGTACTTTATACTCTTTACATTTAAATATAATAATGGTGAACACAGTAATATTAATGATATAATATTTATGTTCGCACATACAGGCTGTTTGTTGAACATATACATTTTCCTCAGACCTTATACTAACTGGTTTTAATTTGCTTTGTGCTTTTCTTCTGTGTTCTGTAATTTAATTTGAGCTAAAGTTTCTTCTAAAGATAACATGGGACAGATGCGAAAGTGAGTAAAATATCCATTAATTGGACTGTTTTATTTATTTTTACTGTCGGTGGATAAAGTGAATCGTCGGTGCGTGTTGGTGTTGGTGTTGGTTAACTCTAACCTTGGCTGAGCCGTCATACAGCAGACGATCAGCTGCCTATAAGACGATGCGTTCAATGATCCGTGTGACTGCAGATATCCTTGGTGCTGACAGTTAAGGGTGACGTCCACTATCTCCACATCCCTCCTCCGGTGTTTTCCTCCAGCTCCGAACCTCAGTCCTTGACAGATTTATAGTACAGTGAAACTTAAAGTTCTTCTCATCCCCAGTGTTTTCTCTTTTGTAAATGGATGTTTTGTAAAGTGTTTCCTGAACCTAATTACACAGAGAAGAGGCTTTAGAACAGGAGGACACTCTGTGGACCTGCTGATAAGGACCACAGTTAATTCCCAGCTGTCGGCTCCAGGACGTCCTATTGGACGCTTGACCTTCACGTCTGCACATGTGAAGGGTACGGTTGTCAAATGGTCAAAAATTTTAGTCAGATTTTTGTATAAATTATGATTAAATATTAATTTTTAATCTATATTAACGCTACAATATGCTGGTGTCCTTTTTGTTCAAAGCCCTTGTATTTTTTTATCATTTATTTTTGCACTGAAATTAAATATCAGCATTTTTTTGTCTCCGATAATTCAACAATGTTCATAAATTTAGAATTAAAAAAACATATATTATAGACGTTTATAATGAAGCAATCCATTTGAAATGTGGTTGAAAATTGAGGCAGATAAGGTTATTAATTTTAATGTTTTGTCCATTTTCTAGATTGTTCTTTTGAGTTTTTTAATTTTGACAATTGTTTTGTAAGCAATGCTGTAATGGTCACTTTAACTTAAAAAAAAAAGTGTGAATTCAAAAATACTGAAATTATTGCCTTTTAAGCTGAGTGAAATGAACCTGTTCACTATAATGTCCTGTATAAAATAAGACAAGACTTCAACAGTTCCAGTCAAAAATGATTAAATAAGTAACAAAATGGACAATAACAGCTAAAAATGAAGAATAAACCAAGAAAATAATAAGTCATGTGAACAAAATAAGACATAAAAGTGAAGAAAAAGAATAAAATGCAATATTAAATCTAGAAATATAAAACAAAATAAGGAACAAAATTAACAAAAGCAAACATATGTTGTATATAAAATAAATATTTACAAAATAACGGGTAAAATATTATTTAGTTAGTATAACTAACTAAATAATATTGTAATTTGGTTCCAGTAGTTTTAGTTTTAGCTTGTTCTTTTTTCTATATATCAGATCCATAAACAAAACTCTGTAAAAAACTGAATATTTGAATATTCTGAATATTTAAAGTAAACCATCCTTTCAGAACACGTCATCGCTGAAGCATCAGGGGTTAAAGGGTTAAATAGTACAATGTTATGTCTAGCAGGAAACCACTAGTTGACTTCCTGCATCCGTGTCACATGACCGACAGAACGCAACTTGATTGGCTGTCGGTTCGATTGTTTACCCTTGGTTTCCCAAATGCAATTAGATTTTTTTGTCAGTGTAATATATAAAATATAAAATCTGAATAGAATACATAATATAAAATAAATGTATAATGTAAAATAAATATATTTCCCTTGAATCAGTTAAACCTCACTTTTCATCTTCACACACCTTCAATGTTAATCTGTCAAAATAGGCCAAAAAAAATCATATATAAACATGAAAACCTGTGATACATTAGTCAAGAAGTAATAATTCCTAATAAAAAGGCTAATTAAGATGTTTATTCAGATTATATAGAGCATAATAGTTGCATTACACACACTGTTTCACACATTTACACACTGAGACCAATAAATTAAATCTCAAATCTACATTTTCTTTTACTTTTAACACATATTCCATACAAATTGGTCATTTTTAAAAGTTTTGATGGGTCGTAGTATTTGGGGCCTTGGAACGAATCAGTCGTTTTAAAATGTAACTCTATTTCTGAAAAATTCACAATACGAAACTACTTCTGGATTTAATTACTTTTGTAAGTAGAGGTACCACTGTATTTTTTATTTTTACTGAAATAGGTCCTAATATAATCATTAAATATTTTATCATAGTCTGTAAAACATACCTTGGTTCATGTTCAAACAAGTATTATTTAGACAAAAACTGTGTATTTAACTGTGAGACATGTCGGTCTTTTCCGTCTGAACGCTGGCGTAGACGTGTTCACCGGCGGCTCAGATGTGATGCTGAAAACGACACATTTCATATCTGCCTCCTGGTGAAAAATCGATGTCGGAACACGTGGCCGAATTCCAAATGAAAGGTGAATCAATGTCATCTCCAGCTTTGTGTACGGCAACAACCGACAGCCTTCACACATAAAGAAACTACCTCTGTGGATTTATTTATTTATTTTTTTAAGCCAAGATAACAATGATTTAAGATAGCAGGGGATTTTGACAGCGTTGTGGGGGGGGGGTGGGGGATGTGGGGGGGGCTTTGGAGAGAGTTTGGATGTGAGATATTAAAACTTGGTCATAACTTAACGCCACTGATGCAGAAAAGTCACAAAACTTCTATTGGTGTCAATGAAAGGTCTGTCCGTCCAAATAATTGAGGCTGTGTTTGTATTCACTGTTTGTCTGATTATTACTTTCCTCAGTTTTAATATTATTTTCTGAGGCTTTGTTTACTCAACTGTGAAGAGTCACAAATACATAAGAAATGACAAATATGCTTTTTTGTGATTGTGTTTGTCTGCCCAACATCAGCCTGACCAAGACAGACACAGCACATATAATAAATGGAGATGGGTTCTGAGGCTGTCTGTCTGTCTGTCAGTTGGATAGTCAGTTGGATGGTTGGTTGGTTGGTTGGTTGGGTGGTCAGTTGGATGGTTGGTTGGATGGTCGGTTGGATGGTCGGTCGGTTGGATAGCCGGTTGGATGGTCAGTTGGTTGGTCGGTTGGATGGTCGGTCGGTTGGATAGCCGGTTGGATGGTCAGTTGGTTGGTCGGTTGGATGGTCGGTTGGTTGGTCGGTCAGTTGGATGGTCGGTCGGTTGTTTGGTTGGTTGGTTGGATGGTTAGTTGGATGGTCGGTCGGTCGTCGGTCGGTTGGTTGGTTGGATGGATGGTTGGTTGGTTGATTGGTTGGATGGTTAGTTGGATGGTCGGTTGGTCGGTTGGTCGGTCGTCGGTTGGTTGGTTGGATGGTTGGTTGGATGGCTGGTTGGTTGGTTGGTTAGTTAGTTAGTTGGTTGGTTGGTTGGTTGGTTGGTTGTTTGGTTAGTTAGTTAATAAGCAGGTCTACACAGAAACTACTTCACTGATTTTTGTGAATTTTTTTTAGAAAAGGTTCAAGGTGGTCCAGAATGGATCCCATTAAATTTTGATGAATGAAGGTCAAAGGTCAAGGTAACCAAAAACCCATTTTCACAATGATAAAAGGGTACAAATTAAGTGGGGTTTGTTGTGCTGATCACCTCTCATTACATGTACCTTTGTTCATCCTTTTATGCTAGCTGCTAATCAGGCTAATGTCAAAGCCTGTTTACTAATGTGTAAAACATACATGAAAGGACACAACGTGTACAGATAAGACACCAATTAAAAGTGACGCCTTATCTGCAGTTCATGAGACCATGTTGGCCGAGGAGAGCAGAGGGGATGTTTCCAGGGTGTTTGGTCGGGGGGGGGGGGGGGGGGGGGGGGGGGTGGGTAGAGGGGTGACACGGTGGTGCAACAAAGTCCTGGGTTTGATTTGAGCACCAGTCCATGGAGGTTTCTACAGTGATAAGAGATGTGAAGTAACTAAGTAAAAGTACTTCATTACTGTACTTAAGTAGATTTTTTTTTTAGGTATCTGTACTTTACTTAAGTATTTATTTTTCTGGAAACTTTTTACTTTTATTCCTTAAATTTTTATATAAATATTATTACTTTATATTCTTTACATTCTCAGAATAGACTTGTTACTTTTACAAACTAAACAGATGTGACACAATGAAAAATAATGACTTTATATATTACAGTTATATGACTATTATCTCACAATTATAACTTTTTTTCAAATCTCATGACTTTTTATCTGAATTGTGACTTTTCTTTCCCCATTTTTCCTAAATTTTCTGCCCATATCCACAAAACTGAGTAACTGTGACTGGATCAAACACATTATCTACACAGTAACTCACTTTTAAAAGCTTTATTTTACATACTTTTGAAAGTATCTAAAAAATAATAATTGCATTCATGACAAAAAAAAAAAGCAGTTTTAATTTTTACTTTTGTACTTTATTACAATTGAGAAGTTGTAGTTTTTTTTTTACTTTTACTTCAGTAGAAGATTTGAATCAGTACTTCTACTTTTACCAGAGTATTTTTTTCACACAAGTAGATGTACTTCTACTTCAGTACATAATGTGAGTACTTTAAACACCTCTGGATAAGAGGCGGGGCAAATCAGGTCAAATGTCTGTGAGGGGGCGGGGCTTGTTATGACTGGAACCAGTTGTTTTTATTCATATTTCGATTATGACTTTACTCATATTTTTAATAGTTTCTGAGGCTTTGGTTACAGAACAACTGCATTTAAAATAAGAAAAGCACCCCCCATACCCCCCCCCCCCCCTCAGCCCCCCACCCCCCCATCCCTCCCCCGCCCAAAATGACCTAAATGAGCGATAAGTTTCCCTTTAATTTCCTGCGAGTCGGCAGTTAAATTACCAAACGTCGCAGTATGAAGGCATATTGATGAGAAAATTAACTTTTAAAAACCTTTAACATTTTGACAAAAGTTCCAACAGTACTTGAATGTAAATGGACTGTACTTACACAGGACATTTTCTACACCAGTGGGTGCCCACAGCTCCTCACATTCATCCATTCACACACCAGTAAATGACTGGTGCCTGACAACACTGGCAGCAACTGAGGGTCCAGTAGTGCCTTGCCCAAGGACACTTTGACATGTGGACAGCCGCTCTACCAACCGAAGCACAGCCGCCCTATAATGTAGTCCTGTTTAAGAAGTCTTTAAAGCAGCAGTATAAGAAGATTAAACTATTTATTTATGATATTGACATTAAAATGCTAAACTGGTACACAGAATTGTACTTGTATTTCAGATTAGTTTTTTGTATTTTTATTTGTATTCACTTTCTCAATCATTTGGTTCAATTTTGGTACGTTTATTGATTTGATTTTTATGTATATTTTTTAAATCAAAAGATACACTTAACATTTCCACTGGTTTCTATGTACAGCTCCACTACTTAATGAATAAATATTTTTTAAACAAATAATAAAAATAAAACATTACATTGAAAACGAAAAAAAAAAAAAAAAACACATCATACAATATAATATTTCTTCTATGATGAAAAGTCTGAAAATTTCTGGAGTTTTCAAATTTTCCAGTAAGTAATTGTAAATATGTTAAATATAACGTGTCCTAAACAAATGACGTTTTATTTGTCAGTAATGGCCAACAATACCTGAATCCCCACAGGATTAGCTTTTTAGTTTAAATATATATAAATAAATAAAAGAATAATCCATGATGTTTCCAGCTAAGATATTAGCAGGAAAAAAATATAACAATAAAATCACCTTGTGTGACAGTGAAAATATTCATTTTTAATTCTGAACATGAGCCACTGAAATATTAAACTTCAAATCCTGTCACGATACAAAGATTAAAAACCAAGAAGGACATTAAAAATATATATTAACAGCATTATGTCATAAAAAAGTTATATTTCCAGGTTTCTAAGACACAAACAAGGCATTTTTATTCTGCAGAAATGTCCAAATGCAGACATTGTCTTTCATTTTTGACTGTAGTCTCATAAAAATGTCCCATTCTGACTCCTAACCTTCCTGTATATTTGGAAAAGGCAGCCTTAGGGGGAACCGTTGTTTTGGTTTACAGGATGTTCTTTACTCAAATAATCTTGACTAGTACAGTTTCGGCAGCAGGGTCGACTGTGTTCCTCTGTCACGTCCTCCTCCCTGACATGACCACCTTCAAAACTGCTCCTACACTGAAACTGACATGTTTTGACAAAGAATATTTTCTTTTGTAGGATTTAAGGCTGAACACTTTGGACAATTGTAATCAGCCTGTCAGAGCCATAAACACCTCCTTATCATGAACAATACATACACAATATTTTAATGTGCAATAATAATAATTAACTGTGCAATACACCATGTTTATAGTTGTTTTTATATTTAGATTTTATTCATTTATATCTGTATATTGTGTCTTTTTTAAATTTTCTGGATTTGTACATTTAAAAAAAAATACTTTATATACATATTTCCTATTTTCTATCTCTTACACTGAAAGGCCTGCACCTTACCTTCTCATTGCACTTGTTGCAATGACAATAAAGCAAATCTGAATGATGTCAAATGGCTGCTACTGTCTCTAAAACTCCAGATTTAGGGCGATCTAATTTCCTAGTTTATTCCTATTTATTTCTATTTATAACTTGCAATCTTTGACTTTTTATATCATCTTATTACTGTGTTTATATATATATACATATATATATATATATATATATATATATATATATATATATATATATATATATACTGTTTAATGAAACCTGACAATGATCGCATGTTTAAATTTCGTTGTACTTTTTTATATAATGACAATAAAGACATTCTATTTTTATTCTAAAAATTGCTTTGCTGTACAAAAATATTTTAGGTTTAAATAACACTAACCAGACAAGTGACTGGTTTGTGTTTTAATCTCAAAATGCTGATTCAAAGATGCAGGAAGTAAAATAAATGGGTTATGCAGTTCTCACTTTTCAGTCCATATCAAATCCCTTAAAGGTGACCTGACATAGTTTCATATCATTATGTAACACTGAGGCTACTTTAAGTGTCTTTCTAGAAACATGTAGAGCACAAGAGTCTCTTCAACTCAATTCAATTTTTTCTTAAATATATTTAGAACGTTACGACAGCTCCCATTCACTTTAAATGGACGTTCTGTGAGCAGAATTTTTTTTTTTGACAACCGCCTGCTGAGCCATTAACACCCGTTGCCAATGGCAACGAGTTTTGTCACTTCAGATTCACGGCATCATATCGCTCCGCAGGTAGTTTGGCCACTTTGAAAGTATATATTCGCTAGGTTGTAATGGCTATTTTATCCAGTAGTAGCATTAATGAGCTGTAATAACCTGTAGAATAAGCGGGATAATGTATTGACACAATGCTTTATCTCGTACTAAATCACTCACTGCAACTTTTTGCAGTTGCTGAGGGTGATTATAACAAGGCTAATGGTTTAAGTTGTTACCGTTTCAATTTGAAGAAAATGCATCTTTCGTGTGAGGCTATCATTGAAAGTAGCTAGCGCAACACATCTCAATGATAGCAGCGCTTTAGCATGCTAACGTTAGCGAAATAGTTTGTAACTCTGAACAGTCATTGTAGTTGCTAACACCAGCCAGATACCATGGCTAATCATAACTCAAATGGATATAGTAACATACAGTTATTAAAGCTGGTGCAGTGGGTTACATTTTTAAAAATGTTTTCAAAGCGCACATATATTTTAGGAAGATCGCTATTGTTTCGCGAAAAACTGTCATGGAAACACAGTCATGGTCACATTTGTCAAGTTTGAAAAAGTAATGCGTCTATTCTGAAAATGTAAAGAGTATAAAGTACAGATATTTAGACAACAATATATGGAGGAAAAGTAAAATTTTATCAGAAAAATACTCAAGTAAAGTACAGATACCTTAAAAAAAAAACCTATTTAAGTACAGTAATGAAGTACTTCTACTTACTTTCCACCTCTGGACCACAGTCTTATTAATCAGCAACGAGGATTAAATTGTTAGAAATGTGTCGATGGTAAAGTTATTTTGACCCAAATAGCAACTATATTTGTCAATTTCACTCTTGAGGTAGTGTTATTTTCTTCAACCCCCTGAAGAAATGTGTAAAAATAATCCTGACCTTGCAGCAGCAGTTTCATATAAATGTGGGTTTACACCTACTGCTAATAAAACGCATCCTACTGTATTTAGAGCAGCCTTATTAGCAGTGTGAATTATTCACTTTGAACTTGTGCGTGTCATGTGTTACTTTGCGCCCCATGTAGTTCTATATTTACATAAATCACCTTTATGTCAGTGCTGTGTTACTCCCTGCTGCTTCAGTCTTAAATTCAGTCCCGGTTGCCCTTGTCACTTTTTGTCACTCATAAATACACTTGTGCGTGCACCATAGAGGAACTACTTTTATCACTGAAGGGATAGGCAGAACAAAAAAAAACAAAAAAAAAACATGTACCCCTTTAATGTGTCGGTGCATCACAACAGTTAATCACTAGGGAGAAGTGAACAGGCCATGGGCAAAAAGGTTATGTGACATTCAGAAGAATCATCTGCCAGTTAATTTGGAAGATAATTTTCAGTGCATAGGCCACATGAGAGGGAGCGCGCCGGCTGGGAAGGCAGTAATGGCCGTCCAGGGAATATTGTATGTTACTGCAGTTCACAGGATAGAATGTTCTATAGGCTCCATAACTGCCACATTATATAGTTCACGTGTCCATTCATGTTTTTCTTGGTCTTGTGTCACTACGTCCACAAAGACCAGCCTTGATGTTGCAACATGATGAAGGCGTCACGGATAAAAAAGAAACTGCTGCTGTTTATTTCTATAATTTATGTTTAATATATGTGTCTTTAACAGAGGTGGAAGTAACTAAGTAGAAGTACTTCCTTTTTTGTACTTAAGTAGATTTTTTTTTTTTTAGGTATCTGTACTTTACTTGAGTGTTTGTTTTTCTGGTAACTTTTTACTTTTACTCCTGACATTTTTGTATAAATATTTGTACTTTATACTCTTTACTGTATATTTTTAGAATAGACTCGTTACTTTTTCAAACTAGACAAATGTGACCGTATGAAAAATAAGGAGCAAATCCGAAATTGTGACTTACAAAACATAACTATGACCTTTTATCTCATAATTATCCATTTCTTATCTCATAATTCAGCCTTTTTTTTTACTTCATAATTTTGACTTTTTTATCTCATAATTGTGAGGTTTTTTTAATTTCCCATTTATGACTTTTGAATTTTTCTTAAATGTCCTGTCAATACCCACTAAACTGAGTACCATGACACAATAAAACACGTCATCTCACATTTAAATGCTTTATTTTTTTCATATATGAAAATCTTCTGGTTTTTCCTTCTCAAATAAGTATTATTTCATCCATAGAAAAAAATGACATTTTACTTGAGCAGTTGTACTTCTTTACTTTTACTTAAGTATAGCAGCTGAATCTGTACTTTTACTTTTACCAGAGTATGTTTTCAAACCAGTAACTGTACTAGTACTTAAATACCAAAAGCTGTCAACACAGAAATATTAGACTGGGGGGGGGGTCACAATTGAGATAAAAAGTCATCATTATGAGATTTAATAAAGTAATAAATATGAGATTTTAAAAAGTCAAAATTGAGATAAAAAGTCAAATATGACATTAAAAATGCATAAATACATAATTTTGAGATTAAAAGTCACAATTATGAGATAAGTCATAATTATGTTTTTTTTTTCCCTGAAATGACATATTTTTCATACTTTCACATATGTTTAATTTGTCTCTTCTGACAATGTAAAGAGATATTTCTGCAAAAATGTAGGGAGTAAAAGTAAAAAGTTGCCAGAAAAATATAATACAGATACCTTAAAAAAAAAAATCTAGTTAAGTACAGTAACAAAGTACTTAGTTACTTCCCACCTCTGCAATATGTTGTATAATTTTATCTCCAAACTTTTAAACTGAAATGAAATCAGCAGAACACTGTTATTATTGTCACATAGCACTGCATTCCTGCTAATTAACATATAATTTTTAAGAACATGATTAATGAACAGATTAATTATGTCCTTATTTTCAGTGTGTGAATAGTTTTCCTGAAGCGCATGTTGCTCAGCTTTTATTGTACTCGTGTCTTTGACTAATTGGTGTGTGATTATATTTATTTCAGTGTCTTTAGAACAGGATGGAGACGAGACAAGGACAGAGACTCAATGAGGTAACGTGGCCTTGGTGCGTTCATTACACTGCAGTAAACCAGAGGCTTGTGTCGTGTTGGTCAAACGGCGAAATTAGCAAAGGATAATATGTTGTCTACGAGTTACTATAAGAAAAATAGGGCCGAAGGGGTGTTCTTATTCTACGGGTTATTACAGTTTATTACTGTCACTACTTTCACAGACTAGTGTTGTGAAATAGACAATAAGATGAGGGTTAGGTGGGGCAGACAGAAAGGGGGGGTGCAGAGAGTTTTAGGCGGAGACGAAAGGAGAGGCGGATGTACACAGTCAGGTCGACAGGTGTTGTCCCGTTCTTGCAAATAAATACTGAAAACTAAGCTCACTGAAACCGCTCCTTGTTTCCTAAAAACCAGCATAAAGGAGTTAACCCCGGGGTAAATTACTTACTTCAGCCTTGGAGATTCTGTACGAGGAGGAGGAGGACGGTAAGATAACATCAGGATAGGTTAACATTGGACAAACGAGCCGTTAGAACGGAGCGAATATTTACTTTAAAAGTGGCCGAACTACCTGCGGAGTGATATGGTACAGGGAATCTGAAGCAAGGGCGTCACAGCCGTTTAAAATGAGCACATTTTTCTGAGTCTATTATTGGAAAATTATCCATTAATATTTATATTTTTATATTAAAAAAGTAATATATGGCTGAAAATAATAACAAAAATGTCTTTCCTCAATTAAACATTTATTCAATTCAAAAGTCAAAATTATGAGATAAAAATGATTTCAAAACAGACACTGTACCTCTTTTTTCTTACAAAAATGTTTTGTCCATGTCAGAGGAGACGACTAAAAATATGTTCCTCAGGGGGAACATCACTGAAAAAAGTTTGAGAACCACTGTCTTAAGGTAAATGTCACGAAGCAAGACATAGTTAACTTTGTTTAACAACAGAACATTTTCTCATTACTTACTGGTTGATGACTTGTTTGCTGTTTGAGCTGTTTACATTTCATCCGGCGAACTAAGGTGCGCTTCATTTATATATGCTAGTGTGCCGCCCGGGCGGGTAAACGTTTTAAACCATAGATATTGTAACAGCCCTGCAATGTTATTGATGTTTAATTGACGCGATTGCTACCGACAGTAACCGTTTATCCTGAAATAAAAAGGAGGTGAGACCAACTCTCCGTCTGTTTCTTGGATCCAGTAACAATACAATATATGAAGAGTTCATTTGCAAAAACAGATAACTCCCATTTTTCTTTTTTTTTTTCAGAAAATTGCATTTTTTACTCTACATTCCAGGTAATACTCATTGATTTGATATATTATTTATTCAATTTAGTGGATCTTACCAAATGAAATAAATAATATATCAAATAAATCAGTATTATCTGTGGAATGTAGAGTAAAAAATGACATTTTGTGAAAAAAAAGATATTTTTTTGCAAATGAACTCTTCATATTAACTCAGGAAAAAGTGGGGGGTATGAAATCATCTAGTTGAAGAAGTGGGGGTGCCGCAACACCCCCATCCCCCACAGCTGCGACACCCATGATCTGAAGTGACAAAACCTGTTAACGGTGCAGTGGGCGGTTATCGAAAAAAAATCTGCAGCTGAAGGCTGGGAATGTCAATTCAAAGTGAACGGGAGCTGTTGGAACATTCTAGAGGGCTGTAAAATTAAAAGGAAAAACATTATTGTCTGGGTGAGGTGCAGTGTGACGGAACAGTATTCTTCAGGATTATACCCCGTCATTTCCATGTTTGACGATAGAGGTAGAGATGCCCTTTTTTTTATTTATTTATTTATTTTTTATTTATTTTTTTTTAGGTCTGCTGAATGTGACGCCCAAACTCACATGTAAGGTTTTCACAATATGACGTCCACATCATATATAATTTGACAACAGAAAATGTTCTGATGCTTTGTCATATTATTCAGTCTCGAATGACACTTGTTTATTTTGTTTTGCATTCGGGTGTTTTTTTGGCTGTTGTGTTTGGCAGGCAGGAAATATGCATGAATGTGACAATAGAGACAGAACTGAAACCATCTGTATGGAGAAAGAAGCATAACACCCACAACAACAACAAAAAAAAGACATGATTTTTAATCCCTGCCATGACAGTGTTGTGTTCCCATGATTCAAGATAACGCATAACATTCATTACCTCTGGATAGAAGCATTACAATCCACTGAGAACAAATGTGTGCCTCATTCATTCTTTACATATTGAATTAAGAATCCAGTCAGAAAATGTAAAAAAATACTCGTCATTTCATTACACTGCTCTACGATTATTTTTAGAAAGTATGTAAATGAGCTAAATGTTCCATACGTGAATATTTATTTTACATAAATAATCCTCATCATGTTTCAAAAATAGAGATGATAGTAAAGAGTCATGAAATGCTAATGCTAATCGCTAATTATACAAAGAGTTAATACATGTAAATATATGTTATGTTAGTAAGATTGGTAAAGGAATAATGTTTGAGTTGTAAATTTAGGGTCAGTAAAAACAAAATATCTGTTTTATGTTCTAATAGTCTGTGAGGTGGAAAAAGCAACAAAAAAAAACATTTATTGTGATTTTTGTAGTGTGAACAACACAGGGTTAACATTTAGGATTACCGAGACTCATTTTACAGAGGTACTTTAAAATAAAATGTCTAAAATGATATTTTTTTAAATTGTGTACATGTATGATTTGATTGATTTGATTTATTCGATTTATTTGAACATATAAAAAACAATAATAATAATGAAAAAGAAAATATACATAAAAAAAAAAACAACCAAGCATGTTCAAAAGGAGTGGGTGGAAGTTAATACTAATAAAATCCCACCTCTTCTTACTGTAAAATCCCCTTCCTCCAAAAGAAAAGAACACTAGATTTGTTAACTATTGCCGATACATACATACATATAACATAAAATGAAAACCATACACAAGAATAAATACAGAACCAACAACAACACTCAATAATTAATAATAATAAATAATAATAATAATAATAATGTATTTGTGGAAAAAGACATGAAAAACAAAAAAATTAAAAGAAATGAAAATAAGCTGACACTAATAACTCAATATGGATCCAAAATGAGCCACTGTGAACAAAATAAATACATAATGATCAAACATAGATGAAGGAAAACCTTCACACCTCCATCTCATTCTCATATTGTAGAAATATATATATTGTTTATTTTTTCTTTTAAACTGATGTAGACTATGGCACCGTTTAAGCTCCTCCCCCAAACTGTTGCACAATTTTACCCCACAAAATGGTGAGTTTTAATATGCTAAAAAAAAAAAATTGCTATTAAATCTACTTAATTCGTCCTTTCTTTCTAAACCACTCCATCTGAAAACATTGCAGACGCTGTATTTTTCTCTATTTATTTTTTTATTCTTCACGTCCTACATTTCGTATTCAACTCCGAAAGTGTATCAGCAGGAGATTAGGTTTGTTGTAGCGGCACACAAAGGTCATTTCATCAGCTGTACAAATTTAGTTGTAGCTAGATTGTGACAACCATAACGACGCTGTAATTATCCTCTCGTACACCTCCAGATGAATGATAAAAATGCTGCGATAAAGGTAAAATAGTTTTGTCCCGGAGCCAGATGGCATACGGCGATGATGTCTGGCCTGTAGTCAAGGTGGACGAACAGATGAGCCAGAATTCTGACAAGCCAATAGATTCCATAAACTCGCCATCCATCCATCCATCCATCCATCCATCCATCCCACCTCTACGACCAATCACCAGAGATAATCTTTTGAATTAAGAGAAAAAAAAAAAAAATCCAGGGTGAACACTCTGATGAGATAAGTACCCTTTGTCAGTGCAAGCAATGGTATTTTAATTAAATATATGAACACATGGTCCTGCCCCAGATGCTCAAGTCTAAACAAAGATAGCATCATCTAATCAAAGCCAGACCCAGAGTGTTTCAAGGGCAGAATTATTTTCTATTAGGGCCCCTCTCCTCGGGGATTGAGCCAATTTTCTTTATTATGATAGAATCAGCATATAGTAGATTGAAACAGGCGATAGTGTCACAGCGGGGTGGGTGTAGCGGTCCCAGACACACCACCGGCATCTTAAAAACCCTAAAACATGACAGTTGCAACATGTTTGACGTACATGGATTTTTGTCCTTTTTTTTGGATTCTGTGTTTGGAGAACCTTCCCTGTTTGTGTTGTAATCAGTGTTCGCATTTCAAACAATTTGAATGATCCATTAATCCCTTGACCTGGCTTGATTATAATCCATCTTTTGAAATATATTATTGAGATCCAAGATAAGGCCATTAACTGTAATAGGTATCTGTTTTTAGCATTGCAGTACGTGGGATGAGGAAATGAAAGGATGCATTGGATGTACAGATGATTGTTAGAGACTGATTTGGCTTCTATTTTCATGTAAAAGTCCATAATTATCATTCTTTTTTTTATGTTATATTTTGTTGTTTTGCCCTGTAGGTCAACAACTGTTTCGATATTGTTGAATATAGCAACTACGACTGAATTAAATTATCATATATAAGAATAAAAGAATGTCTTTATCATATTTGCTCATTACTGTATGACTTCATGATGACACCTACTCTGTAAGGGCAGGCAAACAAATCAGATTTTATCAATGAAAGAAATGCCTAAAATGATATTTTTTTTAAATTGTCTCCATGTTTGATTTGATTTATTTGATTTATTTGAACATAAAAAAACAATAATAATAATAATGAAAAAAAAAAGTACATTAAAAAAACAATCAAGCATGTTAAAAAGGAGTGGGTGGAAGTTAATACTTATAAAATCCCACCCCTTCTTACTGTAAAATCCCCTTCCTCCAAAAGAAAAGAACACTAGATTAAACTATTGCCGATACATACATACATACATATAACATAAAATGAAAACCATATACAACAATAAATACAGAACCAACAACACTCAATAATAATAATAATAATGATAATAATAATAATAATAATGATAATAATGATAATAATAATGATGATAATAATAATAATAATAATAATAATAATAATAATAATAATAATGATAATCATGATAATCATAATAATAGTAATAATGTATTTGTGGAAAAAGACATTAAAAACACACAAAAATAAACCAAAAAGTCAAAAGAAATGAAAATAAGCTGACAATAATAACTCAATATGGATCCAAAATGAGCCACTGTGAACAAAATAAATACATAATTATCAAACATAGATGAAGGAAAACCTTCATCATTTTATTTAATAAATGTTTTTAAGGAGGTAGTCGGTGCTGTACATCCAGAGTATTTGTGATTAATATTAATATAACTGAATAAAAATTAGAGCTGAGATGAACAAATTGGGCAGTTAGGGTTAATGTTGTTCTAGCGATTATCACAACCTAACTTTATTTTATAGAATTTAGTGTTTGAATGCATTTTGTTGTTTCTTTTACTTCATATAAAATGTGTGTTTTGATGTGAAATGCCTACTTTTACAACATAGTTTTAATAGATTCAGGTTGATAAATGAACACGCTAAGTTAATTAAAACAAATAAATACAAATTGATTGAATTAAATAAACCTAAATCTGTATTAAACAGGGGATCATTATTGCATTGTGCCAGTATTGAGTTTTGGATTGAAGTAAATTTTTTTTGTACTCGAATTATTTGAAGAATTGGTAACACTTTATAATATCTACACACATTTGACTATGTATTAACCATTTATTACACAGTTATAAATGGGTTGTTCATTATGTATTAATCATTTGTTAGCTATTTGTTAATGTCTTTTAAAGGTTCATACTAGTTTCTTCCAAAGATAAATGTAAAATTACTCACATTATGTACTTAAGTAGAAGTACAGCTACTTATGTGAAAAAAAATACTGTGGTAAAAGTATAAGTACTGATTCAACTCATCTACTTCAGAAAAAGTAACATTTCTGAATTGTAATAAAGTACAAAAGTCAAAAGTAAAACTATTTTTTTATGTATTTATTTTTGCCATGAACGCAATAATACATATTAAACCAGGAAAAATCTGAAAAGTTTAAAAATGATCGAAATTAAACCCTTTTTAAACGTGAGTTAGTGTGTAGATATTGTGTTTGATCAGGTCACAGTTACTTCGTTTTGTGGATATGGACAAGAAATGTATGAAAACTGGAAAAAAAAGTCACAATTGAGACAAAAAGTCATCATGATATAGATTGTTTTTAAGTTATGCGATTAAAAAAAAGCATAACTTTAAGTTAAAATGATAAAACTGTGAAATTAAAAGTCAAAATTATCAGATAAAAAGTAAAAACTGTGAGATAGTCATTTAACTATAATATATAAAGTTACAGTTTCTTTTCTCTACTGATTTTTGTCTCTGAAATGACAAATTTTCATCCTGTCAAATCTGTTTAGTTTTAAAAAAGTAATGAGTCTATCCTGAGAATGTAAAGAGTATAAAGTACAGATATTTATGTAAAAATGTAGGGAGTAAAAGTAAAAAGTTGCGAGAAAAATAAATACTCGAGTAAAAAAAAAAAAAATTAAGTACAGTAATGAAGTACTTTTACTTAATTACTTTCCACCTCTGGTGTGTGTGTGTGTGTGTGTGTGTGTGTGTGTACACTTAAAGCTTAAAAAACTGTAGTTTTCTTTGAGGAAACGTTGAAAATATAAAGGCAGTACAGTAATAGGTTATGTGTTCCGCACCTGCCAAGATAATAAAAATGTGTTGGTTTGAATTCTCTGTGGGTTCTGTTGATTGGACACTGCTGCGATCCAGCGATTTAATGAGATCTCCTAAAGAGATGCACTCACTAATGTGTACACATCTGCTTTCATCACAGGGGCTGGATATGGCTGGATGCTAATGCCAACACTGGGTTATATCATGGATGCTAGTGCGTAACATCACACAGTTAGACATAAATGATGAAGTTGTAAAACTCTGTTTTTTTTAATTGGGTCATTGAGCATCTTTTTTTTTTTTTTTTTGCACGAAGCTCAAATACTCTCTGGAAATGAGAACATGTTGAGTCGCATTTTGTAATAACGGTGCATTTTGGAATAAGCATCCAAAATGTAATAACTTTTTCATTTTATAATTTAAAAAAAAATTATGTAATACAATTTGCCGCATTATGTAATAAGTTATTACATTTTGAGAAGATTATTACAATATTTTTATCCTCTAGAAAATGTCATCACCATTATAAAGCATAGTTTATTGTTTTTAATTGCATTTTACTTTAATTTGAGCATGCATTTTAGGTGGAATTTGCCAGAAAACCTTTTGAGGCAATTACATATTTGTTTAAAATGAATCTTAGTGGATAAATTATCTGGTCACAGCAGCTTTTCTACTTCCAAAATATTTCCGTAATTTCAAATTGCCCTAATATCTAATATGTCTAATTACCAGCCAAGCCATAAACCACTTGGAATGTTTCCCAAACAGCTCCTTGTGTTTTAATACCACACCACCAAAGCTCCTGCTGCTGCAAAATGGAATAAATTATTACATAAAGCAGCAAAATTTATTACAAAATACGGCAGTTTATTAGTTGTTACATTTTGGACGTTTATTATAAAATGCAGCTCAACAGACCTTCCAGTTTCCTCTTATTATGCTTCATTCTACTCCTTTTCGGACATGTCATTGTGTATTATTATTATTATTATTATTATTGTATTGATTATTGTTGCATTCTGCACATGTTCAAAACAAATCAAATCAAAACACAAACGGTCGATCACCTACAATCAAATGCGTTGACATGTGATTCTATGACGACTATTTGATAGAAAAGGAAAATAATCACTTCAACATAAACACATTTTATTAAGTTTACACACTGTAAGGAACTGAATTTCCACGCTGCCATCACAGGAAGGGGAATAATTAGCAGGTCAGTTGTGTGCGCCACATGAGGAGCTTCTTTGTGGAAGTGTGAGGATTTGGGGAATGATTAAATGGTTTGATTTCAGGCTTTACACACAGCATTCACATCACTAATTACTTGGCTTTCCTTGTACATTCTTAAGTGGCTTAATTTTAATCAATACCTCTTTGAAACAAGATGTTGAGTCAAATGTTGTAAACTTCACATTATTTAACAAGGACAGTAACACATTAATGAACATGTCTGTAAATGTATCAGTATTAGCATAAAAAAAGCTAGTTTTCAACCATTGTCTCTGGGTCACATGTAATATAACCAGAGATGTATAAAGTACTGGACTAGAGGAGTGGAGTACAAGTACAAGTACTACATCAACAAAACTGACTTGAGTAAAAGTTGAAGTATTCTTCAAGCATCATACTCAAGTGAAAGTACTAAAGTATCCAAAGAAAATTGTACTTAAGTATTGCAAGTAGAAATATGTAAAAAATTTTCTACTCAAGTACTTAAAGTAAAAGTAGAAGTAAAATTCCAAGTAGACGTAATGAAAAAAATACTACTCAAGTACTGAAAGTAAAAGTAAAATTTAAAAGTACTGTGTAGGCCTATACTAAATGAAAGCACTCACAAGTTTTAACACATTCCAAATTTAAATGAAATACCTGGTTTCCTCGTCTCCCCATGTATTGCTGCGACTCATGCTTGGACGTTGACTAGATCCCACGCACGTGACTGTGACGTAATTGGTCCGATTGTCCGGACTTTCCTAAACAGAAGTTTCACACTGTGCACCAGCGAACCTTGGTCCGGACCGAGACTACCTCCTCAGCTCGGACCAAAGACTCGGTCTTTAGTCCGGACCAAGGTTCGGGGGAGGTTTCACACTTGTCAATAAGGTTCGAACTTTCCTGGATAGTCCGAAAGTCCAGATTTTCTGAGTTCTATGTGAATAGGCCCTAAAATATGCATTGATATCAAACAATGTTGACCCCCCCCCCCTCTGTGGTGTTGATCAATGAGAACAAAATGCAAACAAAAAAGGAAAAAAAATGTGGGTAAATGTACAAACAGCACAGCCTATGCAACATCGACTGCTCTTAAGAAAAAAAAAAATACCTCATGTACCATCTGTTATATATTTAACTATCATCTTGCAATTCACATATCCTTATTTTATAGCTGATTTCCCTTGACAATGAAATATTCCGTTATTAAATGTTCTCTACCTGCAGGCACCCATTTGATTGTATTTGTTTGTATAACTTTAAATACCTGAAACTTTCACTTGATGAAACCATTTCCCTGATGAACAACATCAGTGTCAATATGTCATTACCGACGCATGATAAAAACAATATATGTTTTCTATTTAATAAAAGCTGAGACCTTAACCCATAGTGTTATATATATGAACTGTGATTGTCATAGAACGGCTGGAAATCAATATCACAAAACGAGGCAGTTGAAACTAAATAGATTTCAATGGGGGTGAAAAGAAGGATGGGATCCCCCCCCCCCCCCAAAAAAAACTAAACCACAAAGTCCATCTTCATAAGAAAATACAGTTGCCATTCATCATAGCCCTTTTGATTGAGTGGCGAAACACGAGGGAAGAAGTCAAAGAGACTTTTTTTTTTTTTTTTTAAAGACAAAGGGCAACAAACACAATCAGTTTCTCTAAAATCTGCAGGACATTACTCTAGTATCAAAATGTCACGGGATTGGGAGTCAATAACTGGCTCTGAAAGACTGAAGCAGAAGTTGTGGTTTCCTTTAATGAAGCAAGAAAACAGTTTATCTGGTGAGATTGACCTTAGCCAATTACTTTAAGCACATTCTTCAATCAATAAAACTCTAGGGTGTGTGTGATTCTGTGCATAGGTGACAAACGGCTTCACATTTTCCATTTTATGTGGCTGACATGTTGTGGTTTTTCAGCTTTAATTCCCCAGTGGGAGCTTTTGTTGTCGAGCAGTAACATGTTCCAGCTTCTTTAAACATTTCTTATTCTAAATGTGTCGACTTTAAGGCCTTTGCAGCTGTTTTTAACCCTTTAAACTTACAAGGGTCCACATATAGTCACTTAAAAATGTTAATCAAACTACTTAAACTTGTCCTAAATGTCAAATGACCTAATGTAGTTTCATTCTCACATATCAGAATATATAAACCACTTTAAGATACAAGATCTTTGTTCAAAATACAAATGTCAAACTGCAGATCTGAACCTTTATGTCTCATAATATAAGATATAAAGCTATACGTCTTCATAGTCATGTTTATACTGAATTCTATGTTTTCTGTCTTTATTGTTATGTTTTATTTATTGCCAGGATCCTTCTGGCAGGGGAACTATCATTGGAAATTAGCCTTTTAGCTAAAAATGGGTGCATTTTCATTTTGCTTTTCTTTTACAAATAAAAGTTAATAATAATAGTAATAGAAATAATAATAGTAATAATTAATAGTAGTAATGGTAATAATAATAATGGTAGTAATGGTAATAGTAATAGTAGTAATAATAATAGTTATAGTAATAACAATAATAAAAAATAGTAGTAATAGTAATAATAATAGTAGTAATGGTAATGATATAATAGTAATAGTAGTAATAATAATAATAATAATAATAATAGCAATAATAACAATAGTAGTAATGCTAATAATAATAGTTATAGTAGTAATAATAATAATAATTATTATTATCTTCAGAGGAACCATATTCCAACAAACACAGTCATAGTCGCAACAAAAAATCCAAAAAAAACCCCAAAAAGTTCAAATGTAGTCCAAAACACACCAGAACATCAATAAATATCCACAAATGTTTGATCTATTCCATCATTTAACAGTACCCACCTTCAATATCCCAGTATTTTTCACTTATAATATAAGCAAACACCAACTGCATGTTATTAAAATGCTTCAAGAACAGCATTTAATTGACTTTATTAAGAAATTTCGGCCAAATTGAGTGGAAGTTTAAAGGGTTAAAGGAACCTGTACTTAGCTTCCCTTGTGCCAAATGTATAAATGGTCAAACTGAAGCCTGTATGTTTGGATATATTGAACATTATATTCAAGACTTTATACCAAAGCACACACAGTAACCAAAGAGCTGAACACCCTCCTATATAAACCCTTCAAATTAATCATTGTAACCATGAAATATTGATTTATTTCTCTAATAATAGTAATACCTAATTTTACTACTGAGACTGTAACACTGCATTCACCTATTTTTTTATTATTATTATTATTTTTTTTATTTTTCTACATTTGTCCGAACAACTGATGACATGTCGACATTCTTGGCCTTGAGATATTCAATATGTTTTCTCAAAGTGTTGCAGGGATTTACTTCTCAATCTCTGAGAGGCACCTGTCAAAATGAAATGCCCACCGGCTCTTTACAGAATACAGACAAAAATGACCTGGTGTAAATAAGCTTTTGTTCTGCTTTGGGGGAGGGAAAGGGGGGAGGGGGGGTGAAATAGCACATGGGTAAAATCTGAAATCGCGTTGCAGATGAATATCAGCACAGTGGCCCTTCCTTCTGTATGACTAGATGACCTTGTAAGATCTAAATTCCAGATACAGTATAGAGAGGATGCAGCAAATTAAAGCTTTGCACAGGAAATTGAACTGTCAGACAGATGGAGAGGGAGTAAAAGACTGTTCGTAATAGAGTTGATTTTTATACTGAGGGTTGACTTGTACAAATGTTAGACTTAATGGCCGCCGTTCGGAATGAAATACAATATTTGGATGGAAGACTAGATGTTGTTGCACCTAATAAGAAGACAGGTACAGATGTGGCTCAGTGATGGGAACTGCACTGGCATTCACTTTTATTTGAGTGGAAAGTAAGCCAATTTAAGTAACAAATCATTAAATATATATACTGTTACAGCAGAAACAGTGTATAGGAGGGAAAAAAATTACTTCTTAGATGCAATTTCCTGTATTCCAGTGCATTTAAAGATGACATAAATATAGAACACTGCAGTATATCAGTGTGTTAGCATGTTAGCATGTTAGCATGGCCAGCCTCAGGTGCCACAGGGTCCTTATGTTTCTCACATTATCAGGGAAGTTATTACCAACTGATGTTCATGCAAGCAGCGTTTCCACCGTATAAAGATGGTAATGATTAAACTGAGTCATTCATTCCAATAGACAGAGGGTTCTATATCTGTGACCACATGACATGAATGTTAAGATTTTAAATGAAGAGACAGAGAGGTTTCCTTCCCACAAGGAAACTCTGTTTAATGGGAAGAAAATGTATTAGAAATGAGTATATATTTAACGTATATATTTAACACTGAGTGACTATTAACATATTATAAATAAAATAAAATGTTGAAATGGAAACTAAAGATCAGAGTTATAATTATAATTAGTTTTGACTTTTTTCCCCTTTTAATTTAGTTTTTTTTTTAGCATGTTTGGAAGTTGTTTTTTTCTGAATACTTGGTTTTAATTTTGTCATATTTTTATCTTCATCATCCTAATCAAAGAAAAATGAGGTGTGGGTCAACTGGGTCAGGTTGAGGTGGGTCATTGACTGAACAGAGACACAAACAGTATGATATATAATATGAAGGGGGGGTGGGGGTGTTGCGGTCCAGTTCTAGCCATTTTGCCACCAGCAGAAAACCAGACAATCATATAGAAACTAGATATTAATATATAGAACATATATAGAACCCAGTTAACCAGCAGTAAACCAGATAGAAACTCATAGAAACCTGTTCAGTAGCAGTAAATTGTAAATAATATAAACTACTGTAAAAAGGCAAATGTCCATATCCACTAAAACTGGTACCATGACCCAATAAAATACATCATCTACACAGTAACTCAGTTTTTAAAGGCTTCATTTTTGGATATTTTTGACATTTTTTTCCTGCTTAAATCACTATTATTCATCTGTAGCAAAAAAAAAAAAAAAAAAAAAAAAAAATCAGTTTTACTTACTTTTACTTTTTTACTTTTATTTACATACAGCAGTTGAATCAGTACTTCTACTGTTTTTCACACCAGTAGCTGTACTTCTACTTACTGTAAGTACAGAATGTGAGTACTTTGAGCAGTTCTAGGATGCTCATTTTAACTTTCAGTGGTTGACCTGATTGTATTTTATTAGCCACATGTTTTTTTCTTTTCTTTTTTTTAACACAAAATGGTTTTCTTCATGCTCATCTGAGACTTTTCCCCCCTTTGTGACATCCTTAGTGTCGCACCTCAGTTGATCCTTCAGCCTTTCTCATGTTACTGTGGCGTCTGTGCAACTGCCATGACCTTAAATTGTCTCTTGAGATATGAGCTCCAGTCAAAATCCTTTCTTTTCCATCTAACATAAAGTAATGGACCCTAAAGCTTTGCAGGACCCGTTTCAATTCAGAATTGCTGCTGTTCGTTTATATCACATCACATGGACAGTTGTGGTATTCTCCTCCCTGGAGAGTCTAACCAAGACAAGTCTCCAAAGCCTTTGACAACACACCATTTATAGTCGACTGGAGTGAAGCAAATGCCTTTATAACAAATGACTGGACACAAAGTCTACCTTAGTCTTTTGTACCGACAGCCACACATCCACAGATTCTCTCAAGAGTACTGAATAACATGGGCTAGGCCACGCCCATTTCCGCGCAGAGTTTTTTTTTTTTTTTTTTCGGCTAAAATTGCGATAACTGTAAAACCTTCTTTTCGTTACTCATCCGAAAGGTTGAAATTTGACAAACACACTCTGCTCTTCAAGCTGAAAAAAGTTACAAATTTTTCGAGATCCGACATTTATGAACAAATAATTAATCAAAACTATCTAAACTAAATACTAAATAAGGCATATCTGAATCAAAGTAAATGCGATTAACACAACATTTTGGATTCATGGTTGGTACATGGTTTTGAGTTTGGTGAATTTTAGCGACACTCTCTTAAACGGCTCCTCAGAGTTTTACAAAACTTAGTGGGTATGATCAAGGACCATTCCTGAGACTATATTTAGAAGGGAGGTGTGGTCTTCCAATGTGGGCGTGGCTTATTCCAGAGAAAATACAAATCTAGGAGGAAATGGGCGTGCCATGTGATTCAGTACCCTAGAGAGAATCTGTGGATGTGAGTGTTTTGAATGTGAGACACACGGTTTGAGAGTTTTTTCTGGTATGTAAACATGTACATCAGTGATCCCCAAACTGCGGCCCGTGGACCAGATGCGGCCCACCTCCACATTTGGTCCGGCCCCCATTTTGATTATTTTTTTTTCGTACATGTGTATTTGTATTTGATAAAAAAAAAGTTGTACTTTTGCAATAAAATATTCCTTAGTTTTGAACTATTTTCATTAATAACTATTAGTTAGTGACTAGTTTAACACAAGAACTTTGACTGAGACTCATATGAGCAGTTTCTCAGAGATTCTGCTCTGACAACTAAGCTGAACTTGGACCTGTTAAGACCAAGACGTTTATGTTCAATGGACTTTTTTTTCTGTGAAGAACCCAGAGAGGTCTATTTGATTGTGGCTTTCTGGAAAACAATACATTTTTACATTTAGCCACTCCTGCAATCATCACACTTTTTCTGTTACAAACTGACCCCAGACCCTCATCAGAGATGGAAAAGTTATGTGGCCCTCACAGGAAAAAGTTTGGGGACCCCTGATGTACACCTTCTGGTTGAACATGTGTGAATTTTCATCTTTTTGAAACAATGTACAGTTTAGGCTGCAGTAACAGTTTGAGTGGAGAAGAATAAAAAGGCAAAACATAAAAATCAGAACAATTATAAAAGGGTTCCACAACACAGCTGTAACTGTGGAATGCAGACTACGGGTGACGACTTCCCTGGGTTCTGACTTGCACAGGTTCTGTTTATAACTGTTTGCATTTCAAGGTTCAAGGTTCTTTATTTTATTTCTTGTCGCAAGTACAGAAGAAATAAAATATTGTACCCCTAGTGCAATTATAACCGCATAGATTAAGAAGGAAAACAAAACCAATACAGTGTCCTTAAAGAGATAGAATACATAAAATAAAAACAGCAGCAGCTATAACAACAGTGATAAAATAAAATAGAAAATAAAATAGTTTCTAGTTATTGTTGTTTTTGTCTAATAATCAGTCAAGATTAATTCATGATGTGACATTCATTTCAGAAGAGAAAGAGCTGAACATATTTTTTTTTGTTTTTTAATTCTATTTTTTTTTTTTTATTCAGAACAGTCAATGGATAACACTCAAAATATATTTAATACAAAATACACTGTCCTTTATTGTTAAGAAATAAAGGTGTCAATTTTTCTCACCATAAGGTAGATAAGAAAGAAAAAAAACACCAGAAAATAATAAACATATTATATTCAAATTCATGGGTACCAGTGTTGCCTCTTAATTAAAGATTAATATGGCAAAAATTAAATAATAAAGACAAAGCCAGTTACTGTCATATCCTAACGTGTTGAAGATGTACTCAACTACCTACTAGAAACAGTACAGCGTTGGACAAAATGATTAAAACCCTTGACAGATCTGACATTATTGACCTTTTTTTGTCTCCAAAAACAGGATTTCATTTCATAATGTTCATAACGCATGCAGACGGGTGTTCTGATGAAGTGAGTCCGACTGTTTTCTATCCACGCTTAACTTTAATATATCCTTAATGAACAGCATAGGCCTTGTATATTATCATCATCAACATCAATTTAACCAGAATGTGACAATGACACTCAAAACATTTAGATTTTTCAGTGGAGGAACAGGATTGTGTGATATGATAGTGAAGTAAACTGTAGGAAAATGACCTAAAATATGTTATGACGGCTACATTCTAGGAGTTGTGGAGCATTATGGTAACTTAAGGGTTTGTATATTAGCTTTAGGAGTATTGAAAAGGCCAAATGAGGTAGAAAATAGAAGATTATTATTATGTTCTATTAATTTTGGCCACCACTGTGTCTGTAATAAAACAACTTGGATTCTGATTGGTCACTTTATTTGGTATATCTGATAAATTGGCCAATTGCGTAACTGAAATAATGACTATTGTCTCACAATTTTGACTTTTTATCTCATAATTTTGACTTTTTATTTCACAATTGTACTATTATATTTCACAATTTGGACTTTTTCCTCTTAAAATTATGCGTTTTTAAAATGTCATTTGACATTTTTTTTTCAAAATCTCATGACTGTTTTTTTTTTTTTTTTTATCTCAATTGTTATTTTTTTCCTAAATGTCCTGCCCATACCCAAAAAACTGAGCACAGTGATGTATCAAACACATTATCTACACAGTAACTCACTTTTTTAAATGCTTTATTTTAGACACTTTTGAAACTTTTCAGTATTATTGTTTTCATTGCAAAAAAATAATTACAAAAATGCAGTTTTACTTTTGTACTTTATTACAATCGTAAAACTGTACTTTTTTACTTTTACTTTAGCAAAGGAGTTGAAACGGTACTTTCATAATAATAATGATACATGATGATACATTATAATAATAATAATAATAATGATTCATGATACATTGTTCATTCACTCTCACATGCACGCTCTGGTGGTGGTAAACTATATATGTAGCCACAGTTGCCCCGGGGCAACTGACACCAGTGTGAGTGACACTGGAGGCAGGAAGGGTGAAGTGTCTTGCCCAAGGACACAACGGACTGACTAGGACAGAGCGGGAATCAAACCGCCAACCCTTTAGTTAATGGACGACCCACTCTACCAACTGAGCTAGTATTTTTTCACACCAGTCGCTGTACTTCTACTTCAGTACAGAATGTGAATACTTTGACGACCAAAAAGAGAAGGTATTCTCTGAGCGTCTGTTCTGGGTGAAAATCTATTGTTGAGGCTGGAAATCAGATGGTGCCTTATGTGATGAGGCTTGATTTCAGTTTTGACCTTGGAATAGTTGGGTCAGAATTTAGCATAATGATGAAATCAAGGGCCGATCGTGCTTTGTATCAGTGGTTTAGACTGATGGTGGCGTATTCATGTGCATAATATTCTCTTTGGATGCATCCTTGAATACCAACTAAACACCAGAACATACCAAACTATAACTGTTGACCATGTCCGTCCCTTTTTACCGTCTGTCGAGCTTCTCAAATGGCCACATGTAGTCATTCTGTTTCACTTTTAGGATGTGAGAATGGGAGATTCACATCTTGTCAAAGCAGCCAACATGTTGTATCTGCAGTAAAGATATGGTGTTGTCATGTCAATATGAGCCACAACCTTTTCCAGGACCATTCATTTATGTCCTGAAGAATTCAAGCAATTCTGAAAACAAAACAGGGTTGAGCTCAGTACTAGAGCTGCACAATATACTGTTTGACGATCGATATCGGAATGTATATGTGCGCAATAGTCACATTTTATTTTTTAGTATATATATTTTTTATTTGCACATTTTTTTTAAATTTATTGTATTTTTTATACAATATACTTTTTACAGTGTATACTTATATACTTTTTGGTTCGTTCATATATTTTTATTTTTCCGTTTTTCTGTACTTTATAGTCTTTACATTCTCAGAATAGACTAGATAGAGGCAGAATAGAAAAATAAATAATGGTTGGTAAAGGAGAAAAATATTTACTTTCTATATCATATAGATATAAATATATGGTGGTCAGAGGGGCCGCTTCTGTCAATCTGCCCCAGTGAAACTGTGGCTACATATGTAGTTTACCACCACCAGAGGGAGCATGTGAGAGTGAATCAATAATGGGTCACTAATGTAAAGCGCTTCGAGTGCCTTGAAAAGCGCTGTAGAAATCTAATCCATTATTATCATTATTAAAAGGAAAATGTCTGTTTTTAACTGAAACAGATAATAAAGTTATATATCTACATTGCAATGTTAAAAAATTGCAATGTCAGTTTTTTCTAATATCATGCAGTCCTATTCAGTAGTCAATTATTGTGGCCAGTGACTATACCATGCTTATTACTGAAGTATTGAAGTATTGAGCCAAAACATGGAAGAGATATGGAAATAATGATAGCTACATACCTATGTGTTTCAGACAGGTGAGGTTAATATATATATATATATATATATATATAATTGTGACTGGAATCAACTTTATTGTAATTGCCATATATCATAAGGACATAACAAAATACATTTGTCTGCTACCTAAAATAATTTGTACTAATAATGACAGGCCTGGATAAAATGTAAAATTTAATTTGATATTTGTTGAAATTACACTCATTGCACATTCTTCTTTACAAACAACTTTTATAGTTTAATATACGAAGAGTTAATTTGCAAAAACACAGAACTACATTTCATATATTATTTATTCAATTTAGTGGACCTTAGCAAATGAAATAAATAATATATGAAATTAATGAGTATTATCTGGAATGTAGAGTAAAATATTGTGGGGGGAAAAAAAAAAAAAAACGAAAAATAGAGTTATCTGTTTTTGCAAAGGAACTCTTCATATATTAAAAAATATTCTATTAAAAGTATCGAGCTGTACTTTTCATGCAACAGCCGTCCTGGCAATATGTGAGTGATGACTGAAATTAGTATCTAACTAAATCTGCAATAAGCTCCTGTATTAGAATAAAGCTCCCATAGGACAAATGATGGGGCGGCATTAAATTAAGTGAGCCTTCTGATTCCATCATATCACCCAAAGCATCTGTGTTTGTGTTCCCATAATTATGCATGTCCCAGTAAGACAGCTTTAAAGGCAATCTATGCCATCGCTTATTTAGTATTCTTGCACAAATAGTGTCAATTAAGTGTGGTTCCCAACAGACCACGAGACAGTAAGTAGATTGATTAAATTGTACTTTTGACTACTTTTTTTGGGTTTTTATTTATTTATTTATTGTAGCTGCAACGAAATTAGATGCCAATGCTCTGGCAGACGGACACCTTTTAAGAGATGGGGATGCAAAAAGATGTTTATTTGCTTGTAAATGCTTTCTGTTTGAAGCATAGGAGTAATCATTAGGAATGTTTTTTTATTTCTTAAGCCACATTTTGGCTGGTTTGTATTGGTCATCTATAACTGCATTTTATATTTAATTATAGTTATCGTAATTTTTGATCATTAGATAAAAAGTCTAAATTATGAGATTAAAAAGTGATAATTATGAGATAAAGTCAAAATAATGTGAAAAAAGTCTAAATTATGAGATAAAAGGTGAATATTATGAGGAAAAAAGCGAATATTATGAGGAAAAAAGCAAATATTATGAGGAAAAAAGTGAATATTATGAGGAAAAAAGTTACAATTATGAGATAAAAAGTGACAATTATGAGAAAAAAGTAAATATCATGAGAAAAAAGTATAAATTATGAGATAAAAAGTGAATATTATGAGGGAAAAAAGTGAATATTATGAGGAAAAAGTGACAATTATGAGGAAAAAGTGACAATTATGAGAAAAAAGTCTAAAATATGAGATAAAAAGTGAAAATTACGAGATAAAAATGATTTATTTTTTTTCAATAAAAATGTATATATGTTATTTTTAAATGTTTTTACATTTATTTTTTAATTCATTTTTATTTGCAATTTTTTATTTTATTTTTTGTTTCTTCATTTTTTTTTTTATTAAATATCATTTTTGTTTCTTTTTTTATTCATAAATGTTTTACATTTCATTTCAAATTTTGTATTTTTTTATGTATTTATTTAAAAAAAAGGGCGATATCTAAAACACGCAGGACTAGGTTTGAGAACCACTGCACTTTAACTAAATGAATCTTCAGAACTGAGTCATTGAGTCAGTTGGCATTTTTAAACTTTTACCCTTTTCCTGAGGAATTTTCTCCAACAACTGTCCGTTATGTCGTATCCCATGATAAATAATTCATCGCTGTGGTGTTCTGGGTAATTTGTCTGTGAGTTCGGGGTGGCACTGCACAGACATTAAAGGGCAAGCATCCAGCTATAATAAGTACAACTTCATTGAATTGTAATTTGTCATTCTTCCACCAAACGCGACCATTAGAGTGAATGGATAGTTTTTTAATTGTCTGGCCGTGACTATACTTCACTGCTTCCACTGACAGTCGTGTCTAAACCCTTTGTTGAATTACCTCTGCTCCTTATTTTGATTTGAGATCCACATTAAATTCTTCACCTTTTTGTCCCTCTCCTTCTTACACCCCCCTCCCCTCCCCCTCTTTGCTTTTCTCTCTCAGGATTATACAAAGATATGATTCACCGTTGACGATTAATGTCGTCCTTCAGGGACACACTTCTCTTTGGTCAGGATGAAGGATTTAAGGTGAGCTGTCACTGGGATGATTACCCGAGGGGGAGTTCCAACTTTTTTCCATCACTTCACATACTTTTCCGACGCACATTTCTATAAAAAGGCGTGTCTGTAAATTGATCTTGGTTGGTCCTCGTTACATTTCTAACAGGATTCCTCAGTAAAGGTTTCGAAAATTTAACAAACGTTCACTCGGGTTTAAGAGAGTGTGAGTCAGACATCAAGGCTGTTGTGACCTTGTGTCCATTCCTACAGTGGTCTGGAAGAGCAATGTAAATGTTGATGCATGGTTGAACTATAAAGACTTTAAGAAGCTAAAGGGTCAAAGGTCACCATCACCTCTGTCCATTCTAATCATTTTTATGCCACAGGAATGACACGTATCACGTATGGGCTTTGATTCTTTTCCTTTCAGTTTTGTTTTGTGGGGCGTTTGGTAGAGCAGGTTGTCCAGTAATTGAAGGGTTGGTGGTTCGAATCCCATGCCTTATCCCTGAGCACGTCATCCTCCTCGTCTCCAGTGTCACTCACACCGGTGTATGATGGTGGTGGTCAAAGGGGCTGTAGTCTGTCTGCCCCAGGGCAACTGTGGCAACAAATGTAGTTTACCACCACCAGAGGGAGCATGTGAGAGTGAATGAATAATGGGTCACTAATGCAAAGCACTTGAGTGGACAAACAAGGGCTTTATAAATGTAATCTATTATTATTTATTGTGAAAGTGTGAGGAACTGGAGAAAAACATATTTAAAAGGATTATCCAAAGTAAAAATAATTTTAGCAAAATGTTTAGATAATTGGGCAAACATATATATAGACGTCAAAATTACACCATTCAAATGTACATTGAGAAATTTCAATTTTGCTGTTTTGAGCCAAACTGTGTTAGCATGGAAGTGATTAGGGTGTGTTTTTTCACCAACACGAAAGGCTATTTTTAGACTAACTCTAAAACAACATCACACTTACAGTATGTAGTAGTAAATAGAGGGTCCCTAAAGGCAAACCCAAGTGTCCTGAGGTCTTCATGTCCTCAGATATTGTGTCCAATGTTACTGATCTGAAGCCAGTACCGTCTTTAGGAGGAAGTCCAGAGTTACATGCTTTGGAAATTCACGATTTCATTGCATTGATTTTTGAAAAAACATATTTGAGTGTTATGTTCTATATACATGTATCTACATTTCTATGTGTGACTTCCCGGTCCCTGTCCCCCAGTATGAATGCTATATGTTGCTGTCTGCTGTGTTTTATGTCACTGGATTTTATGTGAAATTTTTTTATCTTGTTTTTAGTTTGCAGCCCTCTACCCTCTCCCCCTCGTGACTCCGGTCTTTCATTGTAAATAAGACTCTGTTCATAATGACTTGCCTGGTTGAATAAAGGTTAAATAAAAAAAAAAAAAAAGATTTGAAATTAAAATGAAGCTGTATGCAACAGCAAAGCTTAGCCTATGAACAGGTTGTTGTATGTATGTATATGGAAGCTAGGGGTGTCAAACATATAGCCTGTGGGCCAAAACCAGCCCACCAAAGGATCCAATCTGGCCCATGTGATGAATTTGTGAACTGAAAAAATCTATTATTAACAACCACAAGGGTCACACTCAACAGGATCAGCCCTGCGATGAACCAGAGTGCTCCCTGCCTTAGCCCATAAATATTTGGGTGACCCCTGTGACCCTAATCTGGACAAAACGGGTTTGGAAAATTAATGAAGGTGTCAAGGTGATTTTAGTTCAGGTTGATCTCAAGTGGGTCAGACCAGTAAAACATCCTCATAATGTAGAAACGATGGCAACGTTGCACATGTTTCGTGTTATTTTGGTGTAAAGTAAAATATTATGTGAGCACATTTGAAGAATGTGAAATATCTTAAGGGATGTAGATGCAGTTTTTACAATGTTGTGCCAGTTATTAAATTGTTAATTCACTATGATAAGTTTTAATCCCACACAGAAATAACCTATATGAAAATAGAGGTTTTAATATAGAGCCAGATAAAGGGTTTGTTTACATTTATGCGACACATAAAATTGTCTTTGTTCATATATTTGCATAAACAGTATGTATTGTTCATTTAGATTGTTTCCATGTGGGATGTGCATGTGTAAATGATAAACTGGGGCATAATATTGTTAAAATTGCATTTATTAATTTTGAGAAATTTTAAAGTTCTTTGTGTTCACATTTTTTTTTAAGTACAGTTAGTCAATGTAAACACTTCCATAATGTACTTTTTTTTTTTCCTATGTTAGCCTAGTATTTTACTGGTTCAGTCCATTTGAGAAAAGCTGAATGTGGCCTTAGAACAAAAATGTAAACCATTGTTTATTGAAAATGCATCCGTGCTCTGATCAGGCCTCATGTCAACCTGTGAGCTTAATGTGAAAATTCTATTACATTATGTCTATAATTAATGACTCCTTCAAAATTGTTGGTTTTTATGTGAAAAATCTCAAATTATTAAAAGATTTACATTATAAACTATTCTGTAACAATAAAATGTGAATAGTAATTAAGGCCCATTTCACCACCCGTGTCTTTGTACATCTGATCTATAATGCACATATATAACTTATAGTAAAATATTATTATTATTAAGAAATAAATTTTTTCTGGTTATTTTTTTTTGTCTTGATAATTTATTAAAGAATTTCACAATTTAATGTTTTTTTTTTACACTAAAACAAAGACAGACATTTGGAGTTGTCATTATTTCTAGGTTATTTTGCTAGTATTTCACCAGTGTGGCCCATTTAAGATTAAATCAGGCTGAATGTGGTCCATGTAAGAAAATGAGATTAAGACACTGAGTTCACTGAGGCAGATTTTCAGACCACAGTGAAGGGTGAAGGTATAAATAAGGTTAAATGTAGGAAAATGAGAAGAGCCTTTAGTCTCTAAAATAAGAAGATTGGATTTGATGGGCAAAGGTCAAGGTCTTTTTTCCACTTTATTAAACACTTATTTGATCATAACTACAACTAATGTATAGCAGGAGGAATGAAAAGTAGTGAAATCATCCAATTAAATGTATGGTTCTTGTTAACCGTTATTTTTTCTGCCTTTGGTAGTATCCAATATCTTGTCTCCATGGTGTCAGTGAGGTACAACGGATGCAATTATAAGTCAGCACGATCTTAATTATTAAAACTCCCTATTCTTTATTAGCTTAATATTCCTGCTTTAGACTAGAACACTCTCAATAAATGAAGCCAATGAATAGTTCATCGAACTGACCGATACGGAAAAAGGAAACAGCATTTAGCGGTGTGATTAATGGGGTCAATATGCTGCTAACGGGGGGACACTAAAACATGTCATTTTAATCATGGCGTTGCTTGTGGGAGAAGCAGGAGTAAATTATTTCATTACCATTTTCGAGCATCTTGCCGCTCTGCATTAAAATGCCCTCCCTGTGTAGGGAAGCCTTAGACGAAGCGCGTAAAGCAGCGGGCTCCAGAGAAAGAATGTCTGTCATTTCACATAGCTGTTCCCCCAGAGAGCAGAGGGCATAATGGCAGAAACTGTGCAGTGTTTTACTCTGGAAACAACATGCCGTCAGTGTCAGAGCTTGTGAACTTTGCATTTTTTATGGCCTGTCATGTTTTGTCAGTGAGTTGAGGGATGTAGCTCGAGTTATGTGTTGTGTGTGTGTGTGTGTGTGTGTGTGTGTGTGTGTGTGTGCTCCGAGTTTGTGCACAGGGCACTGATTAGGCGAGTCCATGGCTAATATAACTGCATTGGAAAAATGTTTTTTGTTCACAGGCTGCCTGGCAGAAATGGCAGCTTGTCCAAGCACTGGTGTATTTGTCACATGTAATTAATTTTTTCTCCCATAAAAACGCCCACTGGGATGATGGAAAAGGTGGGTTCATTAACCTTCCTCACCCAAGCTTCCTGTAGCACTTTACAATATATTGGTTGCTGGTTCGTCCAATTGCCCGTAGCAGAAAAAAATGTGTTGGAATGAAACACCTTACTTTCAAGATGGCTGTTTTGCTCAGGGACCTAAAAACTGTCTGTCCAAAAAAATGTTCAGATGCTTTTAGGGTACATTCATACTCTCCTTCCTGCACAGTGCACATCAGAAGACATTTTAGAAGCCCCATCCTAGCCTTCCCAGTTCCCCTTATTCCCTGTTCTCTGTCACTCTCTCTGCCTTCGTGTCCCGGCTGCAACGCTCGGATTTTAAAACGCTTTTTTCACAGTTTATTTCAAATTGACATTTCACGGAGTTTAATCTCTAGGGGGAAACAATGGGTACATTCCATCACACAGACTGATATGAAAAGCCCCAGACCTTGTGAATGGGACATAAGAGACAGGGGGGGAGGGATAAAAAAAAATAAATAAATGAGAAGTGACCCAGAATGCTGATGACAGAAACCACAGGAGTCGACGACTTTGCATTTCAGCTCCTTTCGATTCTTCCTCTTCTTTATTGTCAGTCAAGGCCCTTATAAGAATGTGCTAAAATATTCAGAGACATTATCCACAGGCTGATTGAAGCTTGTTAAAAGTGAAGGGAGGAGCATCTGCATGAATATCCTCCCATGGTGCGGCCATG
The DNA here is from genome assembly GCA_020466265.1 of Siphamia tubifer. Lineage (NCBI taxonomy): Eukaryota > Metazoa > Chordata > Actinopteri > Kurtiformes > Apogonidae > Siphamia > Siphamia tubifer. Next base: position 22,937,819 of record CM035800.1, read on the forward strand.
TGGTTCATTTCTGGAGAAGCATCTTGAAGCTTTAACTTGTTGTACGGCGCGAAACAGTTGGTTGTCCAGTTGGTAGGTTGATGTC